>JASDQU010353957.1:0-12068 GCA_032191745.1 Picea mariana
CATGGTTGGTTCCACTTGTTTATGGTACAGGTTGATTGCAGATTGTTTGGTACAGGTTGGTGCATGGTTGATGCACTTGTTTATGGTACAGGTTGATTACAGGTTGATGCATGGTTGATGCATGTTTCAGGTTTATTGGTACATTTTTACAGCGGTATATCTCACAGTGATAGTGTGACAGTGTTTCCATCATTCTACTTTTACTTTAGGGAAGTTGGACGGGGCAAGGACAGGTGGTTGTAGCCACCTTACAGTTGTAGTCAAAGAACATAGGGGGTTGTAGCCTCCTTCTAGTTGTATCCATAGAATTGGGGAGTTAGAGCTTCCCTCGGGTTTTAGCCTGAGAAACTAGGGGGTTGGAGACTCCTTCCAGTTGCAGATGGAAAACAAAGGAAGTCGGTGCTTCCAATGAATGCAATTCTTCAAGACATATAAGATAAAGCATTCCATAGTTTTCTCCCGGTTTGGATTTCCATGTAAAACACTGGTGTACTGAGTATGTGTGTGATTGTTCATTTCTTGTTACTCATTATTGGATAATAATTCTACATTGATATGACACTTGGATTATTTGGAGAAAAATGATTATAATTACACTATTACTAATTCACCCCCCCTCTCAGTAATCCAACAATTGGTATCAGAGCAGGTTCCTTCATAAATCAGTTTATGCATCAAAAGCTTATGCATCAAAGAAGACATCTCATCATCAGATGAAGATGAAATCAGTGACAGTGAGACATGAAGAGTTATATTCATGGTAGTAAAATATTCTGACAAAGAAGACTCTAAACAAGAATATGAAGAAGCCGAAGAAGGATATGAAGAAGTCAAAGACAAAATTGAAGAGACAAAATTTGACTATCGAGAAGAATTAATGTGTGTCATAGAAGTTATCAGAAGAGAAAAGAATAAAAACAAGAAACTACAAGCAAAACTAGACAAGAAAAAGGACACTCAAGAACTAGAACAAATGATCACAAGATTGAAGGTTCAAATAGAAGAAGATAAAAGAATTGAAGAAGCACTCAAAGAACAACTAGAAGAAAAGGACAAGATCATTGGAAACTTGGAAGCATAGATTGTCACACTAAGAAAGGATATTCAAAAGAAAAATATGCAGAATGCTCAAAAGTTCTAGATGACATTATCAGCAGTAAAAAATCTCACCTTAACAAGTCTAGACTTGGATACAATCAGACAGAAAAGGGATCAAGCTCCAAAACAACAAAGGAAGAAACAAATCCAAAAATCTATGCAGAAACAATAAAAGGGGATAGGAAGATGTACAAGGAAGATTATAGGGACACTCCTCCACCAAGAATATTCAGATTTTAGAATCAACAACAGACAGATAGGCCTCAAGAAGAAGAAGGATTCATAAGAGCACCTTCTTTCAGAAGATCTTCAACTCCCATGTATCAAACTATATTTTTTGGTTTATGTTATGCATGTAATAATTATGGACATAAAGTTGTGAATTGTAGAGCTAACAAAGGGAACAATAACAACTTTGAGAGTCATACACAAAGGGGTTGCTCAAGAATACCTAGTGAAACACAAAGAAGAAGTTACAACAGGTTTGAATCTTTGAGCACTGAAGTGGAATGTTACAAATGTAACAATTTTGGACATGTGGCCAAAAATTGTAGAATGGTAGTCCTTCCTAAATAACCTCAACAAAATAACAACAGTCACAGACAAGAACCTCAGAAAATGACATGGATAAGAAAGCAAGATCAGTATAGCAATGAAAAATGCACAGCTTCTCTACAAGCTAAGCAGAAGAAACATGGTTGGTATGTTGACAGTGGGTGTTCAAAACACATGACATGTGATAGAGACAAATTTCTTACATTGTGAAAGGAAAGAAATAGATCAGTCTCCTTCGGAAATGATAATTCAGCCAAAATCATTGGAGAAGGCATAGTCCGAATTGGGAACAAGAATAAAATGGCACAAAATGTTAGAAGATATGAAACATAATCTTCTAAGTGTGAGTNATTGGAAATGAAAAGTATTGTCTAGGAAAGGAATATGAAAGTTGCCTATGGCACAGAAGAATGGGTCACATTCATTTTGATAACCTTGTCAAAGTCAACAAAAGAGAAGAAGTAAGAGAAATGCCCCAGATCACGAAACCAACCAACACTTTATGCAATCATTGTCAACAAGGAAAGCAAACAAAGACCAGGTTCAAATCAAAGGAATATTCAACAACAAGACCATTGGAAATTGGGCATACTGATCTAGTTGGACCAACTACAACAAAGGGCTTAAAAGGTGAGAGATATGTTATGTTAATAGTTAATGATTATACAAGAATGACTGCAGTTTGTTTTCTCAAGAACAAATCAGAAGCTTTTGAAAACTTCAAAATCTACAAGGAAATGGTTGAAAATGAGATGGATTCAAGAGTCAAATGCTTGAGATATGATAATGCAAGAGAGTTCACTTCAAAGGAATTTATGGACTACTGTAGTAGTCATGGAATAAAAAGGTAATTCTCTGTTGCTAGGACACCTCAACAGAATGGAGTTGTTGAAAGAAAGAACAGGATAGTACAGGAAATGGATCGAACAATGCTAATAGATTCCAAATTGGCAGATATATTTTGGACACAGGCAGTGCATACAAAATTTCACATTCAAAATAGAGTAATGCTCAGAAACAACACTGATAAAAATCCCTACGAGCTATGGAAAGGAAGACTAGAAAATGTGAAGCACTTCAAAGTTTTTGGAAGCAAATGCTACATCAAAAGAGAAGATGGCAGAATGGGAAAGTTTGAATCTCGTGTGGACAAATGAGTACTTTTTAGTTACTCAAGTACAAGGAAAGCATACAAGTGTTACAATCTAAGATTGAACAAAGTTGTGGAAAGAATCAACGTAACAGTTGATGAAACAGGCAGACCAGAATCAAAGGAAGAAGAAAACAAATCAATGGAACATCTTTTTGAAGAAGAAGAAGCAAAATATGAGAAAGAAGAGGAAGATGAAGAGAATCCAACAGAAACGTAAGAGAAATTTCAGCAAGTATCTCCAAAGACACCTAAAAAACAAGTACAGAAGAATCATCCTTTAGATCAAATTATTGGAAACAAAGATGCAGGACTTGAGACTAGAAGAAAAATTCGTTCACCAAAACAAACACAACTAGCACTCTTATCTACAATTGAACCAAACTGTTTTGAAGAAGCCAACAAGGATGAATTTTGGAATAAGGCCATGAATGAAGAATTCGATCAAATAGAGAAAAATGACACTCGGGGACTGGTTCCAAGACCAAAAAATAAGAATTTGGTTGGCACAAAATGGGTTTTTAGGAATAAATTAAATAAAGATGGACAAGTTACAAGGAACAAAGCTAGATTGGTATGTAAAGGATATGCACAGATTGAAGGAATCAACTTTCAAGAGACATTTGCTCTAGTTTCCAGAATGAAAAAAATCTGGTTTATTTTAGCCTATGCATGCTCCAAAAATGTTAAAGTATATCAGATGGACGTAAAATCAGATTTTATGAATGGGGAACTTGAAGAAGAAGTCTACATTGAACAACCAGAAGGATTTCAGTTGTCAGAGAATGCAGATTATGTGTGTAAATTAAAGAAGGCCTTGTATGGTCTAAAACAGGCTCCTAGAGCATGGTACTCTAGACTAGATAAGTATCTGTAGCAGGCAGGGTTCAAAAAAGGAAGTGCAGACAACAACCTCTACATCAAGGTAAGTGAAGGTAATATTTTATTAATTGAAGTTTATGTTGATGATATTATTTTTGGTAGTGATGATGACAGGTTAAGGTAGAAATTTGCAAAATATATGCAGAATGAATTTGAAATGTCATTACTTGGAGAACTATCCTTCTTTTTGGGACTTCAGATACGTCAAAGAAACCAAGGAATATTTGATTCTCAAACCAAGTATATCAGAGAAATGCTAAAGAGGTTTGGAATGGAAGATTGCAAACCAGTTATCACTCCCATGTAAACTAGTTGAAAGTTGAGCAAAGATGATGATTTGAAGTCTACAGATCAGAGGCAATACAAGTCAATTATTGGAAGCCTCCTATATGTGACAGCATCCAGACCAAATGTAATGCAGGAAGTTGGACAGGTGGCATGATTTCAAGAGCACCAAAGGAGTCACATGTGTTAGTAGTGAAGAGGATTTTCAAATATCTCAAAGGAACAAAAGAGTTTGGATTATGGTATCCTAAAGGAAAGTATATATCACTTATTTCCTACACAGATGAAGATTGGGAAGGTTGTATTAATGACCGATGAAGCACCAGTGGAGCAACGTTCTACTTGGGTGAGTGTTTAATATCATGGTTAATCAAGAAACAATCATCAGTATCTTTATCTACAGTCGAGGCAGAGTATATTGTAGCAGCATCATGTTGTATACACGTTCTTTGGATAAAACAAACTCTAATAGATATACAGGTTGAGTATGATGAGCCCATTCCAATATATTGTGATAATACAAGCATCATCAGTATCTAGAAGAACCCGGAGTAGGTTGCAGAAAAAAACATCAGAGTTGAGTATGTGGGCAAAAAAGAACAAGTGGCAGACATCTTCACAAAACCACTTCCATGGGAATCCTTTGAATATCTTCACCAGAGACTTGGAGTTATTTCTACTCCAAAATGAATTATTTTTTAATGCTTATCTTATATGTCTTAGATTTACACGAGGACGCACCATCAAAGGATAGTTCAGTCAGAGGGAGAAACCCCAGATGGAAAGATACATTTGCCATTGATGACAAAGGGGGAAAGATTTATCAGAGGAAGAGGATAGAGGCATGGTTCCAGGGGGAGCATGAGTGATATGATTTCAGTATTGCATCAGAGTGTTGTCATCAATTCCAAAGGGGGATATTGTTGATTAACGTTGGTTGTCATTGATGTCAACCCTTGAAGAAAGCCCCATAGCACAAAGGTTGGGTAATGGACCCAATGTTGTTTGATGTAAAGTTGACTTGTTATTGTCTTGTCATGGTTGATAATAAGTAGAAATGGATGAACTCTAAAGTGGTCCCCTTATGGTGAAAACCCTCATGGGAAGACGCTTTGCAGATTGAGTTATCCTAGAAGTATGGTTAGAGAACCCTTATTTATTTGTGGAATAATGAGATGAACATCAGTGAATTTGTCAGTGAAGCTATTCTATATGGATAGTACATGTTATTACATTTCTGGTGGTATGTGGAACGTCACATAACGCCTCACTATTTGAGAGTTATGGCCTTACGAAGTTGGAGGACCCTCATATGTCATCTTGAAGCCCCAAAAGGTCAAAGTGGTCAAAGTGATTTAAGAGATTTTAAAAGGTAAATAATAAAGTGAAGTGAAGAGTGTACTATAATTCAAAGTGAATACAAAATAAATTAATTCAATAATAAATTTAATGGAGAAATTAGAAGTGGGTTAACCCTAAATTAAGGAAAGTGGGCAAAGTCACCTAGAAGATGGTTTTAAGGAAGCTACCTAGAGACTATAAATAAGAGGCAAGTCTCTCTCATTTAAGACACACTTGAGAATATTGAATACCTATAGGTGTCTGAGGTAACCAAAGGATATATAAGCCTAATTTCTGAGAAAAGTGAAGAAAAGAAGGCTGGAATTCAAGGAAGGATAAATGTTTTTGATGATGCTTTCTAAGGTATGTTTTTTTCAGGTCATCTCACCATTTTCGCAATAATTTTTTTCTATAATGATTCAGATCATGAAATTTCTACGCCATTGAGGAAACACATCCAAGTATCTATTTTAAATAATTCATCTTGTGGGTCATTGTATTTTTGGAGTTACACTTCGTGGAAAATAGGGTTTGTGGCTAGTCCTGAAACTAATCAAAAACAGGTGTTTCAGGTAAAAACATCATAACTTCTTCATAACATATCCAAATTCAGTAAGACAAAATGTGTTGGTTATATTAAATTTTTTAGTATTCTTTGTAACAACTTCATATAATTTCAACAAATATTCTGTGCGGGGCACGCTCTACAAGGTCGCTCTATAGAATAAGTCAGAATTCAACAAGGTGTGTCATTTTTTCCATAACTCCTTTTCTGAGAGGTTCCAAGTAGTGTCACCTGGCATAATTACATAAAACACATTGAATAACATTGTGTATCACTTTTATATCTTTATTCATTATAGGTACAAAGTTATTATTATTTCAAGTTAGGGTTGTTGACTAATCCAAAACTAGTCTTGTGAGACTAAAGAAACGTTTGATGAAAATGATAGTGCCTTGTTGTTAAAGTTAATGAAGGTTTGCAAGTATGTAATCATATACATCAGGTCTATCACAGTGTTACAAATCATATTGATGAGGGATTTTGGTTCAGGTACAAGTTGGGTACATGCTTGAGACAAGTAGTTGATGAGTTGGCACATACATGAGGTGTATAGTTGATGATGTTGGTACATATTAATGAGTCATAGTTGTTGAGTAATTGACACATGATTGGTACATACTCGGTACATTGTTGGTTGCACTTGTTTATGGTACAGGCTGATTACATATTGTTTGGTACAGGTTGGTGCATGGTTGATGCACTTGTTTATGGTACACGTTGATTACAGCTTGAGGTACAGGTTGATGCATGGTTCAGGTTTATTGGTACATGTTTACAATGTTATATCTCATAGTGATAGTGTGATAGTGGTTCCATCATTCTACTTTTACTTTAGAGAGGTTGGACAGGGCAAGGATAGGTGGTTGTAGCCACCTTCTGGTTGTAGCCGTAGAACATAGGGGGTTGTAGCCTCTTTTTGGTTGTATCCAGAGAATTGGGGAGCTGGAGCTTCCCTCAGGTTGTAGCTTGAGAAACTAGGGGGATGGAGCCTCCTTCTAGTTGCAGCGGAAAAACAAAGGAATTCGGTGCTTCCAATGAATGTAATTCTTCAAGACATATAAGATAAAGCATTTTGTGTTTTTCTCTCGATTTGGGTTTCCACATAAAACACTAGTGTACTGTGTATGTGTGTGATTATTCATTTCTTTTTTCTCATTATTGGATAATAATTATACATTGATATAACACTTGGATTATTTGGAGAAAAATGATTATAATTACGCTATTACTAATTCGCCTCCCCTCTCAGTAATCAAACAATTGGTATCAGAGAAGGTTCCTTCAGAAATTAGTTTAACCACTGAAAGGTAGATCATGGAGAGTACCAACTCATATAAAAATGGAATACCACACTTTGATGGAAAAAAGTATGCTTGGAGCATAAGGATGAAGACATATATACAAGCACGGGGGTTTGAAATTTGGCAATCAATTGTAGATGGATACACAGTACCAGCAGTTCCACCAACAAATGACAAAGCAGTGAAACTTGGTCAGAATAATTCCAAATCTTCAAATGCACTTTTGAATGGTCTCAGTGAAACAGTATTAACCAAAGTTGCACATTGTAAATCCACCAAAGAGATTTGGGACAAGATTCGAAATATTTATGAAGGAAATACAAAAGTCAAAACAACAAAACTTCAAACCTACAGAGGTCAGTTCGAACAACTAAAAATGAAGGAAGATGAGAATATTGCAGCCTACTTCTTAAGAGTTGACAAAACAATGAATGCAATCATAGGATTGGAAAAAAAATTCGAAAAATCTATAATTTTTCAAAAGGTACTAAGATCTCTTCCTATGAGATTCAACCCTAAGATATCAGCACTAGAAGAAAGATCAGATCTGAACTAAATAAGCATGGACGAACTGCATGGAATCTTCACAGCATACGAAATGAGAACTGAACAGGAAAATCCAAATGTAAAAGAAGCAGCCTTCAAAGAATCCAAAAGATCAAAGTAAAAGAAAAAGGAACAAGAAGAATATAGCAGTAGCAACAACGTCTCGGAAGATGATGAAGAAGTGGCCAACTTCATCAAAAGACTGAACAAGGGAACCAATGGTAGGTATAGAGGTAAGCTTCCTTTAATTTGTTTTAATTGTGATGGTATTGGTCATTTTGCTAACAAATGTCCTCATAAGAAAAAGATAAATGATGAAGGTTACTCAAAAGGAAAACACACATATAAAGGAAAAAAACTACAAAGAAATATTTCAAGAAAAGCTTATGCATCAAAGAAGACATCTCATCATCAGATGAAGATGAAATCAGTGATAGAGAGACAGGAAGAGTTATATTCATGGCAATAAAAGATTATGACAAAGAAGACTCCGAAGAAGAATATGAAGAAGCCGAAGAAGGATATGAAGAATTTGAAGACGAAATTGAAGAGGCAGAAGTTGACTATCGAAAAGAATTAATGTGTGTCATAGAAGTTATCAGAAGAGAAAAGAAGAAAAACAAGAAACTACAAGCAGAACTAGACAAGAAAAAGGACACTCGAGAACCAGAACAAATGATTACAAGATTGAAAGTTCAAATAGAAGAAGATAAAAGAATTGAAGAAACACTCAAAGAACAACTAGAAGAAAATGACAAGATCATTGGAAACTTGGAAGCAGAGATTGTCACACTAATAAAGGATATTCAAAAGAAAAATATGCAGAATAGCTCAAAAGTTCTAGATGACATTATCAACAGTCGAAAATCTCATCTTGACAAATTTGGACTTGGATACAATCAGACAGAAAAGGGATCAAGCTCTAACAAAACAGAGGAAGAAACAAATCCAAAAAGCTATGCAGAAACAATCAAAGGGGATAGGAAGATGTACAAGGAAGATTACAGGGACACTCCTCCACCAAGAAGATTCAGATTTCAGAATCAACAACAGACAGATAGGCCTCAAGAAGAAGAAGGATTCATAAGAGCACCTTCTTTCAGAAGATCTTCAACTCCCAGGTATCAAACTATATTATTTGGTTTATGTTATGCATGTAATAATTTTGGACAAAAAGATGTGAATTGCAGAGCTAACAACAAGAACAATAACAACTTTGAGAGTCATACACAAAGGGGTTACTCAAGAAGAGTTAGTGAAACATAGAGAAGAAGTTACAACAGGTTTGAATCTTTGAGAATTGAAGTGGAATGTTACAAATGTAACAATTTTGGACATGTGGTAAAAAATTGCAAAATGACAGTCCCTCCTAAATAACCTCAATAGAATAACAACATTCATGGACAATAACCTCAGAAAACGACATGCATAAGAAAGAAAGATCAGTATAGAAATGAAAAATGCACAGTCGCTCTACAAGCTAAGAAGAAGAAACACGGTTGGTATGTTGACAGTGGGTGTTCAAAACACATGACAAGTGATAGAGACAAATTTCTTACATTGCGAAAGGAAAGAAATGGATCAGTCTCCTTCAGAAATGATAATTCAGCCGAAATCATTGGAGAAGGCACAGTTTGAATTGGGAACAAGAATAAAAAGGCACAAAATTTTCTACTGGTAGAAGATATGAAACATAATCTTCTAAGTGTGAGTCAAATTTGTGACAAAGGTCATAAAGTTACTTTCGATTCACAAAAGTTTGAGATAAGAAGAGAAGGTTCAGGGAAATTGGTCGGTACAGCTACAAGAACTTGAAACAACATATATGTGTTAAGTGAAATTGGAAATGAAAAGTGTTGTCTAAGAAAGGAAGATGAAAGTTGGTTATGGCACAGAAGAATGGGTCACTTGCATTTTGATAACCTTGTCAAAGTCAACAAAAGAGAATAAGTCATAGAAATTCCCCAGATCACGAAACCAACCAACACTTTATGCAAGTATTGTCAACAAGGAAAGCAAACAAAGACCAGGCTCAAATCAAAGGAATATTCAACAAAAAAAGCATACAACAAAGGGCTTAAAAGGTGAGAAATACTTTATGTTATTAGTTGATGATTATACAAGAATGATTGTAGTTTGCTTTCTCAAGAAAAAGTCAGAAGCTTTTGAAAACTTCAAAATATACAAGGAAATGGTTGAAAATGAGATGGATTAAAGAATCAAATGATTGTGATCTGATAAAGGAGGAGAGTTCACTTCAAAGGAATTTATGGACTACTGCAACATTCATGGAATAAAAAGACAATTCTCTGTTGCTAGGAAACCTCAACATAATGGAGTTGTTGAAACAAAGAAAAGGACAATACATGAAATTGCTCGAACAATGTTAATGGATTCCAAATTGACAGATACATTTTGGACACAGGAAGTGCATACAACAGTTCACATTCAAAACAGAGTAATTCTCAGAAACAACATTGATAAAACTCCATACGAGCTATGGAAAGGAAGACCAGCAAATGCGAAGCACTTCAAAGTTTTTGGAAGCAAATGCTACATCAAAAGACAAGATTGAAGAATGGGAAAGTTTTACTTTCATGTGGACAAAGGAGTACTTGTTGGTTACTCAAGTACAAGGAAAGAATACAAGTGTTACAATCTAAGATTGAACAAAGTTGTGGAAAGTATCAATGTAACCATTGATGAAATAGGCAGACCATAATCAAAGGAAGAAGAAAACAAATCAATCGAACAACTTTTTGAAAAAGAATAAGCAGAAGATGAAGTAGAAGAGGAAGATGAAGAGAATCCGACAAAAACAGAAGAGCAAGTTCAACAATTATATCCAAAGACACCTAGCAAATGAGTACATAAGAATCATCCTTCAAATCAGATTATTGGAAACAAAGATGCAGGAGTTGAGACTAGAAGAAAAATCCGTTCACGAGAACAAACACTCTTATCTACAATTGAACCAAACTATTTTGAAGAAGCCAACAAGGATGAATTTTGGAATAAGGCCATGAATGAATAATTGGATCAAATAGGGAAGAATTAAACTTGGGAATTGGTTCCAAGACCAAAGAATAAGAATGTGATCGGCACAAAATGGATTTTCAAGAATAAATTAATAAAGATGGACAAGTTACAAGAAACAAAGCTAGATTGGTATGTAAAGGGTATGCACAGATTGAAGGAATCGACTTTGAAGAGACATTTTCCCAAGTTGCCAGAATGGAAGAAATCTGGTTTCTTTTAGCCTATGCATGCTCCAAAATGTTAAAGTATATCAGATGGATGTAAAATAATATTTTATGAATGGGGAACTTGAAGAAGAAGTCTACATTGAACAACTAGAAGGATTTCAGTTGTCGGAGAACGCAGATTATGTGTGTAAATTAAAGAAGACCTTGTATGTTCTAAAATAGGATGCTAGAGCATGTTACTCTACACTAGATAAGTATCTGCAGCAGGCAAGGTTAAAAAAAGGAAGTGCAGGCAACAACCTCTACATCAAGGTAAGTGAAGGTAATATTTTATTAATTGAATTTTATGTTGATGATATTATTTTTGGTAGTGATGATGACAGGTTAAGCCAGAAATTTGCAAAAGATATGCATAATGAATTTGAAATGTTGTTATTTGGAGAACTATCCTTCTTTTTGGGACTTTAGATACATCAAAGAAACCAAGGAATCTTTGTTTCTCAAACAACGTATATCAAAGAAATGCTAAAGAGGTTCGGAATGGAAGATTGCAAACCAGTTATCACTCCCATGCAAACCAGATGCAAGTTGAGCAAAGATGATGATTTGAAGTCTATAGATTAGAAGAAATATAGGTCAATGATTGGTAGCCTACTATATGTGACAGCAGCTAGACCAGATGTAATGTAGGCAGTTGGACAAGTGGCACAATTTCAAGCATCACCAAAGGAGTCACATGTGTTAGCAATAAAGAGGATTTTTAGGTATCTCAAAGGAACATAAGAGTTTGGATTATGGTATCCAAAAAGAAAGGATATATCACTTATTTCCTACACAGATGCAGATTGGGCATGTTGTATGTTGTGTATGTTGATTAAGGTTGGTTGTCATTGATGTCAACCCTTGAAGAAAGACCCATAGCACAAAGGTTTGGGTAATGGACCCAATAGTGTTTGATGTAAATATGACTCATTATTGTTTTTTCATGGTTGATAAGAAGTAAATATGGATGAACTCTAAAGCGGTCCCCTTATGGTGAAAGCCCTCATGGGAAGACGCTTTGTGGAGTAAGAGAACCCATGCTTAATTGTGGAATAATGAGATGAAGGAAAGTGAATTTGTCAGGGAAAATATCCTAG
>JASDQU010353960.1:0-12068 GCA_032191745.1 Picea mariana
TTTAAAACTTTATTAGAGGAAAATAATTTTTCCTTGAAAAATTGTAATGAGTTGATTGCACTCATCAAGGAATTAAAAACCGATTAACGGTTAAATCATGTAACATACCTAACCAATTAGATTGGGCTACATCACACAAAACTCTCTCATTATCAACTCTGATACCAAAATGTAACATACCTAGCTTCCTGCTAAGCAACATTACGTGCAGAATACACATAAAAATGAAACTTTTGCTAATTAAAGAAATTATTTTATCTTTAACGGGTTTCCTATAGCTTACAACTATAATTTATAACATATTTAGCTATGGTCTATAACCATAAAACATATGCATCTAAAGCATGCTAACAATCAACATGAAATACAACTAAATCATTCACTACAACATCATATAAGTCATTCTAATTCACGCAGAATTCTTTTACAACAATAACACATGTAAATAATTCAGTACAAGATAAAACAGTTATCTTTAAACAAGAATCGTGCAATCAGTTGCTTGGGATGGACGTTACACCCAACCATAGACTGATTGTTCCAAATCTTAACATCTAGTCACCCTCGAGCTTAGGCTAGTAATCCACAAAAGAGCGTGGTCTCTCATAGTCCACTTGCAGCTCATAAAACTCATAATCCAACTGATATTCTCCTACAACTATCCCAATCTTTCCACCAACTCCCTTTCTCTCGATCTGCCGAATCCAAGGAATGTACCATTAGTTTATCAGGGATAACCCAAGGGATGTACCATATATTTATTAGAGATAGCCCAAGGAATGTGCCATTCATTTATTAGGGTCTCTCTGACACATGTAACTAGGAATCTTTCAGCTGGGAACTCAAGGGAACTTGCTGCTAGGAAAACTACTAGCAAACTAACAACAACATTTGTTGTTTATTGCAACTCACACAGGAATTCACTCTTCAGGCCTGACAACCCGACTCTTCAATTTTCCATCTCTAATTCACTCTAGTTATGATTTAGTTGCGCTACATAATTCACCCTCGATGGCTACACTAGCTCCAAGCTCTCTTTCTTGCTCTTCTCCTTTCTTTCCATGCACAAAAAACTTTCTCCAATTCTTTCGAATTTCCTCTCTTCTGGCTTGCATTTTTTTACTCACACTCTTCCCCAAGTTGATTATACTCAACCCCCATGTGCCCAATAAATTTGAGATGTGACCACTCACACCCACCCTCTTACATGTGTTCAATGTTTGGCTTTGGGAATACACAATAAAAAATCGGAAGGTTTATATACAATTGGGAAGTTTAGGAAAATGGGTTAAATTGATATACATGGATAATTCCCCCTTTGACCCCTCTTGGCCATTATTCTAGACACTTCCCTCTCTCGTGGATTAATTCATCCCCCATCTCTTTTCCATGTCCCCTTAGCGACTGACATCACATTCTTATATTCAAAACATTGAAATACAATTCACATATTACATTGCTTGGCCGTAGCCAAATATTATATCCACAAAAACATTAATTAAGCTAGAGATTATAATGGGGATGTTACATTATCTCTCCCCTACAATTGTGCATCGTCCTCGGTGCACTCTATGTTGATATACATATACATATGAAAATTTTCATAACAACACTTAAAAATAAAAATTTTGCAATTCAACAGCTCCAACAACAACTCCTACTATCAATCTCTTATTCCTCTTAACTTGCTTACCCAATGAATGCACCATTCGTTTATCAGGGTTGGCTAGGACTCCGAGATGTGATTCCAGAACTCTAGCTTTTCAAAATGGAGTCTTTCATTCCGCCTTCTTCAAATTTGTCAAAAACTTGCGGGTACTCTTTTAACATGTTTTCTTCATGCTCCTATGTAGCATCTTTAAGACCGTACCAGGTCCATTGAACCTTTACCAACTCTATGGATTTGTTCCTAAGCACTTTTATTTCCAATACAGTATGTGTATTGGTTCCACCCGAAAATCCCCTTCGTACTCCACCTGAATCACATTCCAATCAATTATTTGGTTAGGATCATGTACATACTTCTTTAATAATGACACATGAAATACATTATGCACTCTCATGGATGCAGAAAATGCTAACATGTATGCAACTGGCCCCATCTTTTCTAATATTTCAAAAGACCCACAATATCTCACTGCCAACTTCAGATAACTTCCCAATCTTAGCAAACTTCTCTTTTCCTTCACTTTTAAAAACACATGTTCTCCCACTTTAAAATCTCTAAACACTTTATTCTTGTCTACATAACTTTTCTACCTATCCCGGGAAGCCTTTAAATTTTGCTTTATCTTTGTCATCTGATCTTCCATTTCCTTTAACAATTCAAGCCCAAGAACTGCTTTGTTTGTTGGATTATCCCAACTCACGAGAGTGTTACATTTTGTTTCATACAATGCCTCAAATGGGTTCATTTTCAATGAGGTCTGATACTCATTATTGTACGAAAATTCAATTAAATGAATATAATCTTCCCACTTTGATGGATGATCCATCACATACATTCTAAGCATGTCCTCAATTATCCTATATTTAGATTTGTTCCAAATCCTTTGAACAGACCGTTCCAAAAATTGAAGTAAACTTTGGATCTCTATATGAAACTATTGTCTTAGGTACTCCATGTAGTCTAGCAACTTCTTTCATATAAATATCTGCAATATTTGTTGCCTTGTGTGTAGTCTTTACTGGAATAAAATGTGTTTCTTAGTCAATTTATCCACCACCAACATGATGGAATCATGTTGCTTCACTGTTCTGGGCAACTTGGTGATAAAATCAACTATAACTACTTCCCACTTCCATTCCAAAATGGGCAATGATTGTAGAAAACCTACTGGGTGTCTCTATTTTGTCTTTACCTTTTTGGCATTATAGACATCTGGCTATGTAATTATCCACTTCTTTCTCCATTCCCAACCAAAAGTATTAGCTTCTCAGAACTACAATTGTCTTATGATATCCTGGGTGCCCAACATATGGCACATTATGCATTTTCCTCAGCACTGCATTTTTCATCTCACTGGAATTCAACACATACACCTTACCTTTGTACATGAGAATTTCGTCTTCTTTAAGCTCATAGAAATTAAATTTCTACTGAAAATTACCTTGCTGTAATGTTTATTTTATTTTCACATATTGTTGATCTGAATTTGCTGTTGCAATACTTTGATCTTTCAGATCTGTCATGTACATGCTAGCGGATGCAATATGCACTTCATGAGCTCTCCTACCGAGTGCATCAACTACTTGGTTTTCTTTGCCTTTTATATGCTTAATTTCGAATTCACACTCACTCGAAAATTCCAGCCATCTAGTCTGCCTAGCATTTAGTGTTGGTTATCCAAACAAATGCTTTAGACCATAGTGGTATCTTCTTAGCTCAAATTTATTACCCATAAGGTAATGCCTCCACATTTTCAATGCACGTACAATCATTGCTAACTCCAAGTCATGTGTAACATAATTCCTCTCATGCTCTTTTAAGTTTCTAGACTCATAGCATACCAAATGGTCCTTTTGACTGAGCACTCCATAGAGTCCTTCCTTGCATGCATCAGTGCACAAAAAAAAATCTTCATTTGGATATGCAATATTCAATATTGGTGCATTTGTCAATATTTCCTTCAACTGTTGAAAACTCTCTTCACACTTGGAAGTCCATTCGAATTTCACTCCCTTCTTTTGCAATGAAGTGATTGGACTTGCAATCCTTGAGAACCCTTTTATGAATATTTGGTAATAACCGGAAAAACCCATGAATGATCTGACCTAGATCACATTCTTTGGAACTGGCCATCCTCTAATGGCCTCTATCTTCTCAGGATCAACTTCTATCCCTGCTACTGGAATTATATGCCCCAAGTAGTGAATCTTCTTTTGGTAAAATATGCACTTAGCTTAGCATACAATTTATGCTCTCTTAAAACTTGCAACACCATTCTTAAATTATGCTCATGTTTCTCTTCTGATTTAGAGTAGATGAGTATATAATCTAAGAACACAATCACAAACTTGTCCAGGTACTCCTTGAACAATCCATTCATCAGAGACATAAAATATGTTGGGGCATTTGATAGCCCAAATGACACTACCATGAATTCATAATTCCCATATCTTGTTATGAATGTTGTCTTGCTGATGTATTCTTTAATTATCCTTACTTTATGGTAGGAAGATCTCAAGTCAATCTTCGAAATGATTCATGCGCCTTTCAACTGCTCAAACAAATAATCAATTCTTGGCAAATGATACTTATTCTTTATAGTGACCTTACTAAGCTTCCTGAAATCAATACACAACCTTAAGGTTCCATCCTTCTTCTTCAAAAAAAGAAACTCCCCAATATGACACATTTGGGCGTATATACCCCTTCTTCAATAGTTCTTCAAGCTACATCTACAACTCTTTTAGTTCTAGTGTAACTATTCCGTAAGGTGTCTTAGACACTAGGGAAATTCCTGGTGCCAAATCAATAGAGAAATCAATGTCTGTTTTTGGTGGTAGTCTCATAATTTCTCTAAAAACATCTTCAAAATTCCTCAAAATTGGATGGTCTTCAATTCTCGCCACTTTGTCTTTGGCTGCCTCCTCTCATGTCTTCTACTGTTTCAGCCTCTTGAATGTTGTGGACAGTCCCCATTCTTTCTCCTTTGTGAGGGAAATGTTTATGTATATTATTTTTCCCACATCCCCAAAATTGCATCGATTGTTGCCTCAACCTTTTACCAAGTGATTCTGTAGTCTTGTGTTCATTTTGGGTGACTTGACCATGCTAATTTGCTTGGAAATTATTCCTGAAAAATGATGGCTTAAAACCCTTCCACCTTTGATCCTTCTTATCCTTCATCTTGTCATTCCAATCTTTTTGGAAAACTGGTCTTCCTTTGCTCTGTTCATATAGAATCCTTTCTCTCCTTGTGTTTCGTCCAAGGTTTTGGGGGTTATCATATTGAATCTTATCACTGTAGAAAGAGGGTAACCCACTTAGAAACCTTTGTATTTTGACTTTCTCATCCTTGATGAAGTCAACATACTTCAACAATTCAAAGAATTGCTTCTCGTACTCCTCCATTGTCATGGTTCCCAACTTGAGTTCAAATAATTCTGTGATCTTTCTTTGATAGTAATGCTCAGAAAAATATTTTTCTTGGAAATATCCCTTGAACTGCCTCCATGAGATTTTTTTCTCATCAAGGTTCTTGGTTTTCTTAAGTTGATCCCACCACATGGTTTCCTTTCCTTGCAAGTGGTAGGTGGAAATTATAGCTTCTACTCGGGAGGGGTAATCATGCAGCTGGAAATATTTCTTCATTTCCAATAGCTAGGCCTCTGCCTCTTCTACTTTGTTGTGCTCACCATTGAAATTTGGTGGCTTAATTTTCTCGAGTTCACCTTGCAAGATGTATTCCTTAGGTCTTCTTCTTTTCCTCCAAACACGAGACACACTTGGGATGCTCTATGGATATGAAATTGCATGAGTTCTTATGGTGGAATGCCTTAGAGAATGATGGCGTATAATCATGCTTCTTGACTGCCTATCACTTTCATGATCATCTCTTTTGCTATGGGGTATTGATGCCGATACTTGTCTAACACTAGCTGCTTGCTTGATGTCTGAGTCCTTGTTAACTTGATTATGTAGAATATTTAGGCTTTGAAGTATCTCTTCTTGAGCCTTCATAATCCTTTCATTATCGACCCTATAACTCTGCACTTCTTTTTGTAGGCTTCTCATAGTTACAGTCCTCTGCCCGTCTCTTCTCCCATTAGACTTAGTCTCAGCATTACCCATGCTGGCATGCAATCCTCCAATTTCTTCTTCATGTCTGTAAAACCCTTGAGCATCCTCCATGTCTCTAGTTCTCATATAGGAACTAAAGTCTTCTTTTTTGTATCTCTAATCCTGCATGAATGTGCATGCAATAATTGTTGTTAGAATTAAGCATATTGCAAAATATTTTTCAATTAGATTATAGACCATTCTTAATTTTAAATTATGAAGAATATTAATGCACTACTCTCAAGTAGGATTCCTTAAATGCATTCATTTTCGAAACAACTTTCCAATGACTATCCTGATGTCTCAATGTGATTTTTAAGTGAATAGTTACAACAATTACAAGTTGCAATTTCCACTCTTTCACTGCTACAAAATTCACTTTTATCACTTTTGAAGAAAATAGAGTGTCCAAATCAAAATTTCGGGTCGACAAATCTCTTCTAATTCTCAATATCTTTCCAAAAACTATTCATTTTCCCCAATCCAAGCTCCGAGATGAAATTTATGGTGTCCAAACAGTAAAGGAATATTCATTGGCATGTGCAACATAGTAGCAATGCTCAACAATCGCTCGAGAATTTCTTGATTAGATATTCGTCGTTGATCTATTTTAATTGATTCATCGTGGATCTAAGTCATATCTATTCTTCATACCTTCCATGAATCCACCACCAACACTTGGTTTCTTTTTCCTTTGTGGACTCACGGACTCCCAGACTCATAAACTTGTAACCTTGTTTCATAAGTCCGTTCCAAAAGTCTCAACACTTAACCATTTTTCCACTTCTTCGCAGACTCATAATATTGTAACTTTTCTTTCATGTCCAAAATTCTCAACACTTAACCATTTTTCCACTTCTTTGCAGACTCGTAGACTCGCAGACTCATAATCTTGTAACCTTCCTTCCATAAGCTCATCTGAAATTCTCAACACTTAACCATTTTCCAAGATCTTACCACAGTTTTGTGGGACTGACACCAAGCCTACCACAAGGCTCCATATCACCTGCCAACTGTCATCACGTCCAACATGTACTTTCCACCATGGAAGTACGTGCATTTCTTCATTAGCTGACATGTGGCTTCTACGTCATGTCAACATCATCGTAAGGAAAAATACCCAAATTTTTCTGATTTTCTTATTTTCAAAATTTCCAAAGAGGCTCAATTCTTCACATTACCCATGAAATTCCTCTCAATTTTACTGCAGTAATTTAATAAAACAAGTTGCAGACATACTCCATAGTTAATTCTCTACAGATTTCTGCTTCAACGTTCTACTAACTCGACCCATCCTGGCTCAACGTTGAAACCTAGGCTCTGATACCACTTTGTAATGTACCCATCCACCCAGGCTAGGCCACATCATGAAAAAATCTCTCATTATCATCTCTGATACTAAAATGTAGTGTACCTAGCCTCAAACTAAGCAACATTATGTGAAAAATACACATAAAAATGAAACTTTTGCTAATTAAAGAAATTATTTTACTGTTAGCCAATTTCCTGTAGCTTACAAATACAATTTATAACATATTTAGCTATGGTTTATAACCATAAAACATATGCATCTAAAGCATGCTAAAAATCAACATGAAATACAACTAAACCATTCACTACAACAACATATAATTCATTCTCATTCATGCAGAGTTCATGCACAACAATAACACATGTAAATAACTCAGTACAAGAAAATACTTATCTTTAAACAAGAATCGTGCAACCAACTGTTTGTGACAAACGTTCCACCCAACAATAGACCGACTATTCCAAATATCAACAACCAATCACCCCTAAGCTGAGGCTAGTAATCCACAAAAAAGGGTGGTCTCTCATAGTCCACTCGTTGCTCATAAAACTCCTAATCCAATTAATATTCTCCTACATCCATCATGATCTTTCCACCAGGTCTCTTCAGCTTGACCTGCCCAACCCAAGGAATGCATCATTCTTTTATCAGGGATCACCCAAGGGATGTACCATCTATTTATCAGAGATAACCCAAGATATGTACTATCCATTTACCAGGGTTAACCCAAGGGATGTACCATATTTTTATTAGGGATATCCCAAAGAATGTGCCATTTGTTTATCAAGGTCTCTCTGGCACAGATAACTAGGAATCTCTCAGCTGAGAAATCAAGGGAACTTGCTGCTAGGAAAACTATCAGAAAACCAACAACAACACTTGATGTTTAGTGAAACTCACACATGAATTCACTCTTCAGGATTGAAAACCCATCTCTTCAGTTTTCTAGCTCCAATTCACTCCAGTTTCACTTTAGTTGTGCTCCAAAATTCTCCCTCCATGGCTGCACCAACTTGATGCTCTCTTTCTTGCTATTCTTCTTTCTTTCCATGCACACAAAAAATTCTCCAACCCCTGCGAATTCCTGTCTTGTGGCTTGTCTTTCTTGACTCACACTCTTCCCCAAGCTGATTGTACTCAAACCCCATGTGCCCAATAACTCTAGGATGTGACCACTCACACCCACCCTCTTACATGTATTCAATGATTGGATTTGGGAACACTCAATCATAAATCAAAAGGTTCATATACAATTGGAAAGTTTAGGAATATGGGTTAAATTGATATACATGGGTAATTCCCCTTTTGATCCCTCTTGGCCATTATTTTATATACTTTCCTCTCTTGTAGATTAATTCTTCCCCCATTTCTTATCCATGTCCCCTTAGCAGATGACATCACATTTTTATTATTAAAATATTGAAATACAATTCACATATTACATCGCTTGGTCATAGCCACACATTATATCCACATAAGAATTAATTAATATGGGAATTATAATGGGGATGTTACAAGTCATAAAATATAAGACAAAAATTAAGATCCCAAGAAGAAATTTGACAATCAATTGTTGGAGAAAGATGGGAAAATTTCTTGCCTAAAAGATCACAATGAAAAATTACTTGCATAAATTAAAAAGTCAAAGGATAAAAATTAGTGTGTTCATAAGTTGGAACAAGAGAATCAAGATCTTGAGAAGAAATTATTAGAAAATGATGAAAACATTTTTCACTTAAGAAACCCTAATTAGAGGTTGTTCGAACAAATCAACAGGTTAAAAGATGAGACACCAAAAAATCAAAACCTTAAAAATAAAGTCAACAAGTTAGAGACTAATGAAGAACTTGCATGTCTAAAGGTTCATACTCAAAGTTTAGTCATACCAATTAAGAAGCTAAAAGATGATAATAATTCACTACAAAACAAGTTAGAACAACTTACTAGGAAATACATTCCAATTAATAAATAAACAATCATTGACCCCATTGAAATAAAGAAGTTGTTGGATGTAAAAATCCAAACAATGGAGAAAGGAGTCAATAAAGATCCAATCTAATTCACAAATCTTAAAGATGCAAATCCAGTTGAAATAGGGATATCTTCAAACATTGAAGTGCAAAAAGTGGAAATTCCAAGTATCTCTACTAGTAAACTTTTAGGAATTGACAAAACAACACAAGTGTGCAAGGAAGACATACTACCAAAAGAGAAACAAGAAAGCACTACAAATATGGTAAGTAAAGTTCATGTGACAAGGATGTCTGATCGACATCCTAACCACAAAAGTCAATACTTTAACAAGTCAGTAGATCAACGTCATTATGAAAAAAAAACAATTGACCTATATTCTAAATAATATTAATACCAGTACAATTGGGTATCAAAGAGAAGTCATCTTCAAAATCGCAATACATGAAGTTCTTTACAAGAACCCTATAAATGCACAATCACTCATAATATCGAATTAAGGTGGTTAAACCTTCTTACAGTTCAATAAATTTTCTTGACACTTAGAAGAACATATAATCTGACGAAGATCGATTCTAGGGTCCTTCGAAACGAGTTTTCTAAGATCTCGATCCTCAGTCCTGTGGGTTATCCATGCCCACACATAGCTGGAACTCTTCCATCGCAACAATAAGACGTAGACAATCTCCTTACCTTCACACCTCAGATTATAAATGGTGCTCTACTCTAGATCTTGCACTCCCATCTTGAATGCACCCTGAATAAAATGGAGTCCCTTTCTCGAATCACGAGCCATGAAGTTAATAGGAACTTCATCATTCTCGATCCACTATCATTCCCCAACCATAATAGGGATGGAACCATTCACCATTATCACATACAGGTCTCGTGCCTCTTCCAGTTCCTTGTCACATTCTGTTTAAACATAGATCGCAAGAATCTCGCCTATTTATCCCCGATGCTCATTATCAACTCGAACTCGAACTGCTTACTATTCCAACACTAGTGTTGACTCATACTCAGTGCTAAATCCCAAGATACATGCCCCTTCAACAATACTCAACATCCAACATTTCACTTAATATGGAATCGGTCTTGTTATGAAACCATACATAAAACCTCGTATCAACCCACCGGATATCACCACCGAGCATGTAAACATTTGGTTGTGAAGGTTTTGGGAAGATAACAATGTAGCCATGATATCCATGATATCATCCAGACTTTGGGTCACCATTGATCCATTTTGTGATCAATGGTGAATATTTTCCTTTGTTGGAATACAAAATAGACATCCATTAAACATAATCAAAATAACATACAACTGGGAGTTAAGTTCCATAAACTAGGTGTTAAACAATCATGCACACAAGACCCTCCATTGGACTTTACTGGACTCTCAACTACAACCGGCCATGGAAAAGAATTAACACTTGGTCTCTCGTAAGGAGTTTAAATTATGAATCTGGTTCAACTAGAACGTCATAACGTTGTTCCTGCAAACAAAATGAGTTGATCTAGTTTGATCACTCAACACAATAATCATTCTAGCTTCTGTACACACATGACGAATTTAAGCACACAATATCAACACATTACACACACCAATGTAAAATAATTGTGCAAGAACTATGCACTTGTATTAATTTTCAGCATGATATTACAATTTACTAGCCACTCCCTCATCTACCTCTTGGTCTGATCTACCAATGATTTTGGATACCCTTTCAATGCCAAAAGGCATGACATGATATGCAAAATTACCCCAAGGGGTAGTGAATGCGGTTTTTTATTGATCGGATGGGTGAATTTGGATTTGATTATAACCAGATAAACCATCCATGAAGGATAGAGCCTCGTGGCCTGTGCATTCGTCGATGATTTGATCGATGAAAGGTGTTGGAAAGTTGTCTTTGGGACATGCGTGATTGAGATCACAAAATTCCATGCAGACGCGGATAATACCCTGTTTTTTGTTAACGGGTATAGGGTTGGAAACCCATGATGTATAGGCGATGGGGTAGATGAACCCTACCGTGCATAATTTTTCAATCTCGGCTTTGATGGCCGCTGCTTTGGATGGATGTAGTGGTCTCTATTTTTGACGAACTGGTGTAATGTCAGGCCAGGTGTCAATGTGATGTTCAACGATAGAGGGATCAAGGCCAGGAATTTTTGTGTATGACCAGGAAAAAATATCCCGATATTCTTGGAAGTGGGATTTATAGGCGGTGATTTCTTGAGAAGTGCAAGCGGCTCCAATGGTGATTTCCTCGACGACTCCATTTTTGATGGAAATGTCAATTTTGATGGTTGGGGAAATGTTGGCCATGTTGCCTTCTTCAAAAGCATCAGGGGAAGGGATGGGGTTGTTGAACCAGTTGATGTGCCCTGATGGGATAAAATCCTTGGTTTAGACCACGTATATGGAATGTTGGTGAGGAGGCATTGAGGCTTTCTGTGGAGAGAAGAGTGCTATGTGGTGGAGCGCATCCCATGGGTAGTCGGGCGTGTTTAACTCTTCAAGTATGTCCTCGTCATAGTGGAATTAGCGGGAATACAAGGGGTCGTAAGGAGTGATAATGGTGATTGTCGCTGTGTGGTTGTCCCCTGGTGATGAAGAAGTAGGGGGAATGACGTAAAGAGATTGCGATGGTTCACTCGACATAAACCAAATATCGAAGTACTGAGGAGTACCCATGGTAGTTGGATGTAAAATTTCCATAGGGAAATGAATGGGAGAATTGGGGCGGTTAGGGGGTGAATCCTCGGATAAGTCATCCAAGAACCATGGAGGCATGGGGAGTGCCTCGGGTTTGGGAGAAATGATATGAAGAATTTCTAGTGATGTGGTAAGGTCAACTATCGATTTTGTAGGTGTTTGAATTAGGGTCAATTAGCATTGCCTATATTCAATGATCATAGGACACTGGTATGTAAAATGATCTAAGGATTCACATAGAGAGCAAGGGCATCTCATATGTTCATTGACTGAAGTTG
>JASDQU010353963.1:0-11943 GCA_032191745.1 Picea mariana
TGGGAGTGTGGAGAAATACAAGGCCAGGTTTGTGTCCCGAGGCTTCTCATATATTGAGGGGATAGATTATGATGAGACATTTGCACCTGTTGCAAGGTACTCTTCCATAAGATCCATCCTTGCACTCTTACTGAAGATGGGCTGGCACATTCATCAGATGGATGTAAAAATTGCGTTCCTCAACAGGATCATTGAGGAAGAAGTGTACATTGAACAACCAGAAGGTTTTGAGACCTTTGACAGAGATTCACATGTGTACAGACTCAAGAGAGCACTGTATGGGTTGAAGCAAGCACCCCATGCTTGGTACACTCGGATAGACAACAGGCCGGACTAGAAGTCTCTGAGTGTTGTAGCTGTAGTTTAGCACTACAGAATTCAATCCCCAACAATTCTCTCACCTAGAGAACTGCTCATGGGCCTGACAACTTTCTTCTTCAATCCTGCTCCAAGATAACTAGGTACACCAACCAAAATGGACGGGAATATAGGTTTCAAAAAGGTGGAATGGTTTTCTCAAGGATAACAAAATGTATGAGTGAAATGGTCATGGATTCATTGACTGGATAATGAGTGTGTTTTTGGAATCACTGTGAACTCTCTGTCAAAAATGATGGTCAGCCTGCTGGTTTTCCCCTCCCGTTCTCCGTTCGTTAGGTATTTCTCCCGAATAATCCCCACCGGGCTAAGTTTCCCCATGATATGAATGCATGTCCCCAACTTGACACTTGTCATATCGGAAGTTTCTTTTTTCCACTTGTCCCCAACTTTAGAACTTAGGATAAAATTATCCATACTTTATGTTTTTGGAAATATTAATATAATATTCCCTTGACTTTTGGCCCTCCTTTTCCCTAACTGGTGAAGTTCAGTCCCCATTCTCTTTTATTGTGGTCGGTCTGTGCGTAGTGATGTATTTTATATTAATCATGAGTCATGTACAAAGTAGGTGCATTGGCCCTTGACATCTAGGTGCGCTGACCTAAGTCCAAGACATAAGCATTATGGCTTACAATACTGGCTCACCAGCCTATAATGCATATTATATACACAAAGGTTCTGTAACCTTAATATGGCACACACTTAGTTACTGCGTGCGGTATCCTCTGTCTTTAACGTTGCACGCACCTTAGTTACTGCGCGCAGTATTTAGAAATGTGCACATTACATCCCTTTACTGCGCAGTATATGCGCGCACCATGCCATGAAAGGTGTATTACAAAAACGATTTCTAAACAACTCACTAGATTAAATATACTTGGATTATATTTACATTTGGGTTTAGCTGAGGGATATTACAGCAAGGGACTGTCAGAACCCCTGTACCACTTGCAATTACTGCAACTCATTTGAACATGTCATAGAAGATTGTCCTGCGTTGTTAGCCAAAATTCAGGAGAGACGAGGAGGGAACCAACAAGTACAACTAATCTTAGCAGAACCTCATGGAGTGGATCCTAGATTCATTGTTATCACTAGAGGAGGCACTACTACCGAAGAAGACACGGTGACTCTAGGGAAGATTACAAAAGAATCAGGAGTTAGAAGAGTTGCGGAGAAGACACATGAGTTTGATCCAAAGATAGAGAAACAAACATTTGAAGAGGAAAGAAAAGAGTTTGGAAGAGATCATGCTTCTTCATCAAAGGTACAACCAGAAGTGAGGGAATGTGAAATGCCCCTAGCCTTTGATCAGTCTCCTTCTCCCAGAGAAGGAAAACAGGTAAGCAGACTTATGGAATTCTTATGTACTTGCATTAATTTGATTAAGGATGAAAAAGGCATACAAGAACTACAAAATTTGATCAAACATTATGATATAGGAAGGTTATATCCTCTACTAAATAAAGCAGTACATCAACTATCCAAAAAGAGAAGGAAAAATAAGGAACTACACCTTAATTCTCAAATTGGAAATTATGATATAGATTATCTGGTCCTTGACTTAGGGCCGGAGGTCAATGTTATGACAAAGAAGACCTGGGAACTCATAGGAAAACCTAAGTTGATCTACTCCCCTATCAGGCTTAGGATGGCTAATGAGTAGGAAGTAAGCCTCTTTGGTAGGATGGAGCATGTCCCTATGGACATCGACGGGGTAAGAACATTTCTGGACTTCGTGGTGATTGAGATAGTTGATGATAGTTGTCCTTATCCTACGTTGTTAGGAATTGATTGGGATTTCAACAATTCCATTGTTGTTGACTTAAAGAAAAGAAGAATGACATTCGAAGGTGATGGCCTTAGGGTCATTGCACCTTTGGATCCTGATGAAGGTCGAAGACACACATAACCCATTAGAGAAGAAGACCCCACATATGAGCTAGAGAATATATATAAATTGACAGCAAGACAACATGATTACATTAACTCTACAACAGATGGTAACTTAAGCTCGTGAAGTGAAAACACATGCTCATCGGACTCAGAAGAAGCACTAGAGAACTGGAAGAACAAAATGTGTGAAGTTTCTGCACGGATATGTGCCAGATTGACCAAGGAAGTTCGCTGGATTGGCACAAAAGTAAGTATTTTTCCCACATTTGATGGTTTAAATCATTTAGAAAATTTCTTATTGAAATTTGAAGAATTTTTACTAGTACAATAGAGATTATTGGCATTGGATGAGGCTTTGAAAGCTACTCTAGCAAGATGGTGGGGGACACATAAAAGGAACATCGCGGACTGGATGCAATGTCGCACTTTGATGACAACACGATTTTCAGACAACATTGGAGGATGAAAAGTTAGATACACAGGTCAAAGTTGTCCGAAGGACCATCTGTGAGGTTGTGAGGAGGCCTGGAGCAACATTCCTCAAGAGCAGTGGGTGCATAAGTTCATCAACACTCTAGACACAATGCCTATCAATTGGTATCTTTAAGCAGAACTGTGCCTCACCACTTCATATTGGTACGGTATGACTCAGAATTTGTAGCTACATTTTTATTTGAAAGTTAGTATCCCATGGTGGATCAAGATTTATAGGTTGTTAGATAGAAATTCTTTGAGGAGGCACCTAGCCTCCCTATGGAGAAAGAAGAGGATGAATGGACTGCACCTCTTCAGAAATTGCAAGGATGTTACAATATCAATGCTAATGAATATGACGATCCTAGGAATGTGAACATCGAAGAAACACAAGGATAGAGAGACGTATAAGGACCAAGAGTCAAACTACCTTTCATTGGAAACCGATCAAAATCAAGAAAGTTAATATTCGAACAGAGAAAGCACCTAAGATTGTTAATGTTGGAGATTACTGGGACGATGCCACCATTGATAAGATCACAAAATTACTGCATGAATATCAGGACTTGTTCCCAACCAAGTTCACTGATATGAAGGGCATAAAACGTCCCATGGGAGAGATGAAGATCCCCTTGATCTTCATCTTCAATCCTATGCAAGGCTAGTTAAGAAGAGACCCTACAGATTGAATACTAAATATAAGGAAAAAGTTACGATTGAACTAGACAGAATGCCGGAAGCAGGAATCATAGAACCTATGGAAGAGTCAAAATGGATTAGTCCTATGGTGGTACAAGATAAGAAGACAAGAGAGATCAAGATATGTGTAGATATTAGGAAGCTGAATGATGTATGTTTGCATGACCCATTCCCTACACTGTTTACAGACGAAGTTTTATATAGTGTAGGAGGACATGAGGTATATTCCTTTACAGATGGATTTTCAGGTTATCACCAGATCAGGATTACCAAGGAAGATTGCCACAAGACAACATTTGCAACTGAATGGGGATCCTACCAGTACACAGTGATGCCTTTCGGATTGAAGAATGCACCAACCATTGTTTCCAGGGTGGTGGTCGAAGCATTCAAGGAGTTTTTACATAAATTTTTGGAAGCATATTTTGATGATTGGACTGTTTTTAGCCTATTGTAGAATCATATTGAATGTTTAAGACTAATGTTGGATAAGTGCAGGAAACGTCAGATTGCCCTGAATCTGAAGAAGTGCATCTTCTTTTCACCCTTTGGAGTGTTGCTGGGCCATATTGTGTGTAAGAAGGGGTTGCTGGTAGACCCGTCCAAGATTGCCATTATTGTTGATCTACCCCCTCCTACTTCAGTCAGACAGTTTCTCACTGTGTTGGGACATACTAGATACTACAAGAAGTTCATTAAGGTATATGCACAAATTACAACACCCATGGAGAAGCTTCTGAAGAAAGATTGTTAGTTTCAATGGACAGAAGAATGTCAGCAGAGATTTGACACACTGAAACAGAAAATGGTTATTGCGCCTATTCTAGTTTTCCCAGATTGGAGCAAGGAATTTAACGTGCATGTCGATGCTTCATCTATTTCACTAGGAGTAGTGTTAGCACAACCAGGAGCAGGAGATATTGACCATCTTTTAGCCTTTTCTAGCAGGAAGCTATCTATAGCCGAGATAAAATACACTACCACTGAGAGAGAAGGTTTAACCATGGTGTACGCATTGTAGAAGTTTCGACACTACTTGTTGGGAGGACATTTCAAGATGTTCACTGATCACTATGTGTTGAAATACCTAGTCAACAAGCCAGTGTTGGGGGGAAGAATATGCATATGGATATTGTTTTCCAAGAATATGATTTTGAGATTGTGGTCAAGCCAGGGAGAATGAACAAGGGACCCGATCATTTTTCTAGGTTGGAGCATGGAGAGGAACGTACTAGTTTGGAGGATACACTACCAGATGCACATTTGTTGGCCATTATAAGGGTTTATGACCACTTCATCGAGATAGTCCAATTCTTGTCAACATGAATAGAACCTAGTGAATATACAATCATCCATAAGAAACAACTGGTAGTGCGCGCTGCAGATTTTTCACTTATAGCTGAATAGCTATACAATATGAGACCTAATGAGATCCTAAGGAGATGTGTTATGGAGGTAGAAAGACCACTAATTTTAGAAGAAGCACATGAAGGCATCACAGGAGGACACTATGCAGGGAAAGAAACAACGCAGAAGGTTATGAGAGATGGCCTCTGGTGGCCTACTTTACATAAAGATGCCAAGGAATACTATAAAGCATGCAATGTATGCCAACGAGTTGGGAGGCCTTCTCAAAGAGATGAGATGCCTTTAGTACCACAACTAACTTTGAAGGCATTTGAGAAATGGGCAATTGATTTCATGGGATGTATAAACCTACCAGGGAAGCGCACAAGAGCTAGATACATCATCACTGTGACATAATATTTGACAAGATGGGTAGAATCAATAGCAGTTAAGGACTATAGCGCAACTACAGCTGCACGATTTATATTTGAGGATATCATAACCAGGTTTGGATGCCCTAAGACCCTGATGAGCAATCAAGGTACACACTTTATTAATAATACTATTGAAACTTTGAATTAGGAATTTGAAGTCCACCATCAGAAGAGTACTCCTTACCATCCACAAGCGAATGGGACGGTCGAAGCTTTCAACAAGATCTTGGAGACAACACTGACGAATATTTGCAGTGTGAACAGTGATGAATGGGATTTGAGAGTACCAGTAGTGCTATGGGCCTATAGAACTACTTGCAAGAAGCTAATAATGCAGACTCCCTTTAAATTGGTGTATGGTCTAGAAGCAGTTGTCCCTATGGAATATTTGGTTCCTAGTCTCAGAATTGCAACATTCACAGATATGGATGACACTGGCGTTGTTCAAGAGAGGCTTGCACAGTTGGTAGAACTAGAAGAAGATCGATTTATTGCAGGATTCCATCAGCAGGTACAGAAGGAAAGAGAAAAGGCATATCATGATAGGCACATCAAGAAGAAATCCTTTAAGCAAGGAGATCTGGTATTGGTATATGAAAACAAGTTCATGAAGCATCTAGGGAAGTTTAGGACACATTGGATTGGAACATATGAGGTTTCTTATGTTATATAAGGAGGAGCTGCGCAGTTGAATGCTTTGAATGGAGAATGGAACAAAGGTTTGGTGAATGGGAGCCGATTGAAATTATACTATGACAACCAAGTACCTCGCAACTCTCAGTAGAAGTATTAGAAAAAGGGTCTAGGTACCAGGTGCAATTGAAACTGGGTACCAGAGACAAAAAAGACAGTCTGCACAAGGAAAAAAGGGTGGGATAGAGCAGAAAGCACAGGCTGCCCCGTGAAGTCTCAAGACGAAGAAAAACATAAATTTCAAACCTAAAGTGCCTCGGGACGAGTCACATGTGAGTGTTGGGGGACTATTGGACCTTGGTTATGGAAGGTTGATAAAATTAAGGAAAGAAGCGTGAAGTATGAACTGCATGGAAGACAAGTTGACTGAGATTGGGTCATAGTGGCCAAAAGAGAAGAAAATATGGAGAGAAGTAAGAGAAAGCAAGTCGTTGGATAGGGAGATTGAGGAAGACAGATTAGCAAGGAAGATGGATCATGGAAAACTCAACAAGTGGAAAAATACACCAATGGATGCTTTGGAGCACCTCGCAGGAAATAAGGAAAGATAGGCTGGTGAAGCCCTGAAAACGCGGGTCAAGTTGACCTAGGGTTTTAGACACCTAGGGTTTTGGTATTTAGGGTTTTTGGGACCTAGGTTTCGGTCTAAGGTTCTCTGAGAGTCATTGTAATGTATAAATAAAGGTCAAGAGCACTTGGGATGGGGTCTATTATGTATGAGGAATGATTGTTGTTATTTTTGAGAGAGAAGTATTGTGTGGTGAGAGAAGTATGTGTTGTAAGATCTTCAGTTGGGTGCAAAGATCAACCCTACAGCTGGGTGTGTAGGGAGGGGAGAGAGAGAAAGAGAGATATGCAATCTTAGAGTGCAGATAGAACTATATGCTTTCATCTAATATATTATAAAGAGCAGTTCCATGGATGTATCCCTAGGGAAGGCATGAACCACGTATATCTTGTTGTTGTGTGTGATTGATTATGTGTTCTTCTGATCTCTGATATATTGTTAATGCACTATTGTGTTAGATCTTAGATATAGTTCGCGCAGTAGGCTTAAGAAAGATAAATACTAACTAGATCTGTGTGAGAGTGTTTCCCTGGATCCACTTTTCATTTCCTCTGGTTGTAGACACCTATTTCCTACAACCCCCTATAGCTAATTCAGATGAGACTACACCTTCTTTGCAGGTGTTGCTGAAAGGGCCAGTAGTTAGGGCTTGTTGGTGCACTATTAGAACTGAACCCTAGGTCTGCACCTATGCCAACAGACAGTATTAGGAAAACCAATCCAAGCCGCAAGAAAAGAGGGACACCATAAAGACAAAGAATGATACCAGGAAGTGGTGTGACTTCCATAAGAGCCCTTTTCATAACACTCTTGACTGCCTCTGAAAGTAGTCGTTTGTGGCCGAAGTGAAAGCCACTGAATCAGATGCGGGTTCTGACTCGAGTCAGAACCAGAAAGGGGAAGACAGATCATTGGCGCAGAACCTAGTGCCACCATTGCAACCACCAAGTTCCATCCTGATGAACCAAATGAGACAGAAGAAGGAGAGTGCCTCTACCATTCAAAAATGTGGGTAAAAGGCACCCCATTACACTTCATCATTGATAGCGGTAACCAGAAGAACCTCATCTCAGAAGAGGTTGTCAACCGGCTGGCCCTGCTGAGAATGCCGCATCCACAACCCTACACAATTGGATGGCTCCACCAAGGAAGTGATCACCGTGTCAGCCAACAGTACTGACTATTGTACGACATCAAGCCCTTGAAAGATGAGGTATTGTGTGATGTTGCTCCTCTTGAAGTTTGTAATGTTATTTTGGGCCAACCTTATTTATGGAAACGTCATGTTGTATATGATTCTAGGCCTCATAGTGTTATTATTACTTTGAACAATAAATTGTACATGATACCCGAGGTAGTCCCACCTAGTGCTATTTCCCTGATCTCTGCCAAGTAATGTAGGAATTTCATCTCTCAGATGGGGAAGTTTGTCTTCTTCGTGATTCGCTCTCGGAATGAGTGAAAGATCATAGCCACATCCAGTGTCTCTGCAACCGACCTCTCCACACAGAAAAAACAAGTAGATAGGTCATCGAAGAATACTCAGATATCTTCTCCTCACCTACCAGGGTACCTCTATAGTGTCAGGTCAAGCACCCCATCGATATGACCCCTGATGCATCGCTTCCCAATGGGCCCGTCTATCATCACTCTATGTTATAGAATGAGGAGATCAAGTGACATATCTAAGAACTACTCCACAAGGGAAACATCCGTCCTATCTCATCACCTTGTGAGAGCTCAATTGTGATGGTATAGAAGAAATATGGAACTCAATGACTCTACATTGATTACCAGGCCCTGAATAAAATCACAGTTAGAAATCGGTACCCAATTCCATGAATCGACGACCTCGTTGATCAACTCACAGGGACCAAATACTTCAGTAAGATTGATCTGAAGTCTGGCTACCACCAGGTCTCGATAGAACATATAGATGTATGGAAGACTGCCTTCAAGTCAAAGGAAGGCCTTTTGAATGGTTGGTCATGCCCTTTGGTTTGACAAATGCTCCAACCACTTTCATGATGATGATGGAAGTTATATTGCGACCATTCACCAATACTTTTGTAGTGGTGTACCTAGATGACATTCTCATTTACAACAAGTCTTGGGAAAAACACTTACTACATATTAAGAAGGTTCTGCACACCCTGGGGTAGCACAAGCTATACGCCAACTTGGAAAAATGATCCTTCATCATGGATAGGGTCCATTACCTTGGGTACATTTTTTATGATCATGGAAAACATGTGGATCCAACCAAGATCCAAGTCATCCGTGACTGGCTAGCCCCAACCACACTCACTAAGCGTCAGAGCTTCTTGGGCCTTGCCAATTTCTACCACAGGTTCATGTTGGTATTCTCCCATATTGCATGGGCCCTTAGCCAAATAACTAGGGGTGGTGGTAAGGAAACATTTGCGCGGGGCCAGTCCAAACAACATGCGTTTGATGATTTGAAGCAAAATTTGTGCACAGCCCCAGTACTTTCACTACCAAACCTCCATCATCCCTTTGAGATCGAGACATATGATTTAGACTATGTTGTGGGTGCCGTTCTCACTTAACACGTCCACCCCATGGCCTATCATAGTGAGACACTATCATATGTTGTCCGTAAGTACCCTAATTACGACAAAGAAATGTACTCCATTGTGCAAGACTGCCGCCAGTGGAGACATTACATTCTTGGGAGGGATACAGTCATCCACACTAATCATAAGCCACTGCAGTCCATGCAGACACAAGGAAAATTACAAAATGACCGCCATCAAAAGTGGTCCACATACTTACAAAAATTCCACATCAGCATCAAGTATAAAATAGGAAGCACCAACCGTGTCGTTGATTGGCTCAGTAGACAGCAAGTAGCGGAACTCGCCATAGTTCTAGACTCTTGCAGCCATGAGACCTCTGGATGGCCCCAACTCTATGAGTCAAACCCAAACTTTGCCACCACCTACCAAATGTTGGGTGCAAACGCAGTTGTCGATTATTTCCATCTTCAGGATGGGTTGTTGTGTCGTTTGGGCCATATCTGTGTTCCATCAAGTGAGCGAGCAAAGCTAATCTAGGAATCCCACTACAGTCAAGTGGCAGGACACTTCGACATTGAAAACGATAGTGGTGATGCTACAGAAACATTTTTACTGGTCAAAACTTCAACATGAGGTCAACAAGTATGTCAGGTCCTGCACTGCCTGCGCTATTGCCAAACCGACCACTAAGAAATAGGGACTCTACACCACTCTTCCTACTCCTGAAAGGCCATGGGAATCCATCTCAATGGACTACATGTCGGGCCTCCCGACCACCAAGCGGGGAAATGACTGTGTTTTTGTGGTTGTTGATCGCTTTTCTAAGATGGCGATTTTGGTTGCCTGCAAGAAGAACAGCATAGTAGAAGCCACTGCCGAGCTCTTCTTTGAATGAGTCTGGGTACATTTTTGGATCCCACAAACCATTATCTCATATCGGGACAGTTGATTTCTCAAAACATTCTGGTCGAGCCTCTGGTCACTGATAGACACCAAGCTCACCAAATCCACGACCTTCCACCCCCAGACAGATGGCCAAACCGAGGTCGTAAATCGAATGATCATGCATGTCCTACACATGTATAATTCCAAGCACCCTCACACATGGGATGAGAGTCTTCCCTATGTCCAACATAGCTACAACCGAGCCCTACATAGCTCAACCAACCACAACCCTTTTCAGGTGGGGTTGGGATTCCAACCATTAGGTCCCATAGATGTTTCACCTCCCCTTGCGGTCACCTCGACCGACACATATCCTACTCCAATTGAAGCTGAAAAATCCACCCAGTTCATTGAGTGGATCCATCACATCCGTCAACAGGTTCATGATATCCTACAGAAGTCCAATGACAAGTACAAGCAGCGCCATGATAAACATCGGGTGCCACATAAGTTTCAGGTGGGCGACAAAGTTTGGTTGCACTTGTAGAAAGAACACCTTACAATACCCCATTGGAAGCTTCACCCACTCCATTATGGGTCATACACCATCACCAAGGCTATGGCGGATAATTATTTTGAGCTCAGTATTCATCCTTTCCTTGGGCTAGACCCAATGTTCAACATGGACCTCCTTCGGCCTTATTTCCCACCATTATTGGACACCTCAGACGTAGAAGAACAACTGACACCAACATAGCTCAACCCTGACTGCATACAACATGAATCTAATTATCATATCGTGGACACAAATATTAAGGGCACTTGACAACAAAGGATCAAGCTTTATCGAGTCGTCAAAGCAGGGCATCTCCTGCACCAAGGCAAGTGCCTCACCTGGGGCCAAATTCAGCAGAAATTTCCTCATCTTATGGGGGAAATCAACGCAATGGAGACCATTTATTCCTAAGGAGGGAGTATTGATCTAGGTGGATATCAGTGGCCACCCACCTTTTCCAGTTGGCTTAAAACAACTTTCTGGTAATTTTTGTAATTTACTATTTTTAACAGTTTTTCGGGTCTTGAACTTCCGGCGCCGTTTTGAGGCCCTAAATGACGTTTTTTTGGGTATGTTGCAGTCAAAAAATTTCATCATGCGACCCCGGGCTATCATACTCCTAAAACGAATATCTTATGAAAAAGTACAACCCCGGGAAGTTGATGTACTGACTTACCCAAACGGGGCCCACATGACTTTTGGCGCTTCATCTCCTAGGGTTATGTTTTTGGATGTCTAGGGTTTTTGAAACTCCTGTTTATTGTAAAAAGGCCTTCAGAGCCTCATTGTAATTATCTTTTTGCGAATGAGCACAACCGTCACATCTCTCCTCAGAGATAAGCCACCACCATTCCAACAAGCTTGTTTTCCACTGCATTTTACACTTTCAACTTATTTCCTTATTGAATAGAAAACCAATTTTACTATATCTCTGTTATTTTGTGTTAAGCATATGTTAATAATCTGTAGTCATTTCGTTCTACGCATAAAATTCAGATCAGATAGTGCCACTCTCCACCATATCTAGATTTACTTGTTCTTTAGGCTCTTCCTCCTCCAAATTCACTATCTGTGGAGACTGTGTTGTTGGAATATTGGTTGTTGTCATTGATGTCAACCCTAGTCATTGGTTTTGAACTACAAGATTGATGAATATATTTGGACATGAAGTACAATGCACATGAAGATACAACACCCATGGATGGATAGTATACATCATGTTGTTTCTGGTGGTATGTGTAATGTCACGTGGATCCTCATGGTTGAGGAGAAATGAATCTTTGAAGATGACAAAGTGAAATGAAGAAGGAAGTACATGTAGGCCCTGAAGATAATTAAAGAAAAGAATTACAAGATAATAAAGTGTCAGGTCAGACCTAATGTTAAAATGAAGTGACATAAATGGTATAAATAAACATCATTATACATTCATTTGAAATACAAGTCGAATTTAAGAGGAAATCAGAAGTA
>JASDQU010353964.1:0-12168 GCA_032191745.1 Picea mariana
AGATCCTTTATTGCAATAAAGAAACAACCATCCAAATGAATCATTCACATAGACTCTTATCAAAGTAAGACAACAAAAGATGATAAAGAAAAGAAATATTGATTTCCACTATTCAAAGTATCTAGATTTGATCCATATATTAGGAGAAACTCTTTATTACAAAGACAATATCAAAATAGGAGTTTTTCTGGCACACCATTCAAACCTCTCCTAAGTGTTACAATGTCCTTTAAATAGCCTAAAATATCAATTCCATATTTACAATTTGCCTTACAACTTCCTCATAGGATACTTGTTCCTAAGGGAAGCGTGGCAACAGGTGTACAACAGAAAATAAACAAACTGTTATTTTAGAGGAAAGTGTTGGCAACGTATGCAACATTCCTTAATGGCTGATGATGTGTCCATAAGAGGGCATCTTTTTTAGGAAGGTGGCCTCCCAGATCACAACTAACCTTCAAATTATTGGTATAAATTCATCTTGACAGCAGGAAACTCTCATTCCCTCCAAAATCTCCAAAAAAATGAGTTCGTAGCATAGCACTGCAAACTTTCCTGAAACAGCCAGTTCACATCGCCAATGGTTCCTAGCGCTGTGAACTGTCCTGTAGTGGCATGTTTCACTTTTTCCAATGATTAAATATCTCAAAACTCATACCAAGTGTCCCGATATGCTGCAAAACTTCATTACCTTGATATATAACTGGTAATTAAGTTTCAAAACTGATAATTAAGGTTCAAAATTCACAGCCATCACCAAAAATGTCGCACACGCATATAAAAAAAACTTTGACCAAAATTGATGCCAATTTTTGGAAGATCAATGAATTTATCTTTTAGTTATATAGCTTATTTTGGTAGCAACCTTGGCTAGCATGTATAGGTTTCTCTTTTCCAATTATTCTTTGAAAGGTTGTAATTTTTCCTTCAATTTCTTGATTTGATGTTGATGGGCTCTGTTATGCTTGTAGAGATTTTTGAGTTGCCTGTGAAGGGGAAAAAATATTTTAGCTAAGAACCTTGCCTTATAAATGGTCTCATGATACATTTCCAACATCTCCTTAAGCTTCTTCCTAGAGCCCAAGTCTTCATTTTTCAACTTATCAGGTTCATCTCTTGCTGCCTTGAGCTGCCTCTTGAGCCTCTTAAAGGTGGGGTTGTTTTCATGATGAAGAGTAGTGATGTCAACAAATTCTATATGATTCTTAGATTATTGAGATTTTCCTTTTTCCTAGGCCGAGGTCTCTGTTGTATCTTCCTTCACAAGGATATGTTGCTTGGATGCTGTTATAGTAAAAGGCCTCCTAGGTTTAACTTTACCTGCAACAATGGGTGAGGAAAAAACAAGATTTTTTCATTTCAAGCCTCTAGGTTTGTTTGAAGGGACCTCCATAGGGATATGATTTGCCATTGGTGGATTTTCTCTATATGGAGGTTGTGAAGGACCTCTTTATTCTACTTCATTTGTAGCTCTGATGGTTTTATCACTCACAATCACCCTTTTCCTCTTGCCAGTCTCTGAATTTATAGTCCTCTCAACATGAGTAGGAGTTTGTCTCTTGGACTGTGGAGTGGGGGAAACATCTAAATTAAATTGTGATGAAGTTAGGAAGGTTTCCCAATCCATTTTTAGCTTTATTTAACTCTTATCTACTGGTATATACTTTCTTTGACTTGGATTGAACTCTGTCAGACATCTTACCAATGCTTCTAAAAATATAAAATGGAAGGTTCATGGATTATTTTCCTGTGAAGTGTAACAATAGACTGATGTGGTATTGGTACACCATGTTGAACCTCCCCTCACATGTGAAGTATCTCTGGATAACCTTCATCATATTTTCAAAACATTCAAGCATGTGGATTTTAGGTACTCCTTTGGACAAGTTGTCCTCTAGATACTCTGGCTTAAGGAATTCCTTTGAGAAGGAAGAATTTAATAACATAGTTTTGAAACATTTCTCTCCATTGTTGGGTATATCTATTGAAACATAGATGGAATTCTCTGAAACATCAAACATTAACATCCCCACTTTGGTTTTAGTCCCATTAAAGTTGAGTGCAAACTCTTTGGCCACCTCTGGATGCCCCCTCTATAGCTTTTGACATAAATTTATGCAACCTACCCTCTGAAAAGATACCCTGAACAAAGGTTCAAAGTGAAGGAGTTGCATATCATAAAATTTTGTCCTCAAAATATCCCCTCCCTTGTGAGTCATCTTGTGTTGTTGACTATGCATAACTGCTGCTGGAAGAATGCTTTATGTAAATTGTTATGACAACTAGGTGTGTGAAAACATAGTATACAAGAATTTAGGGTTTTAATGATAGAACTGTTTTTATAAGGCTCACCTTGTCCAAAGATTAATACACATCAAGGTATGAGATGGATCAAAATTCAAACAGGAGGGATAATGGATCAACCACTGAGATTTTCAATGAAAGGAAGACATGTGAAGTTTCTTTGCAAATAACAGAGTTTTAGCAACATAAATATCAGTTTGCAGTGCCAATGATGTATGCAATTTAAGATTGGTTCTACAAATGATCAACCATACATCTCAGGATTGATAGGGGTATCATTCGATCATTTAAGACTAAACTTCAAATGGATGTTGAAGACGAGGGTTTCAGCAATTCTGGAACAAAGGGTTCACAATGCCTGGTTCGCAGCGCCAAGTTTGCAGAGCCAAAGCAACCAATTTGCAGCGCTGAGGTATTTTAGTGGGACAAGTGGCTTCTTAGCAGAGGAAAAGATGCATAGAGGTCAAGGTAATAGTATGGAATGGTGATCATAATTCAAGGTGCCATGGACAAGGATTTGAAGGTTAGCAATAAAAGAATTTGAACAATTCCCAATGCCAATAGATAGAGCAACATAAATTCCCTTTTTCAATCTTTAAACAACATGGAGGCCATCAAGGAGTACCTGATAAATATGGGTTTAATGATGATGCCTGTAAACTTGATTTGGTCTATCAACAAGTCATCCAAACTCAACGATCCTCTTCAGCTAGTTTGTAGCACCAGGTCGCAGTGCCAATTTCAAAATTAAATTGCGGACTTCAAGGAGACTGATAGAAGATCTGTGACATAATCCTTGAAAAATTGGTTAAATGAAGGCGTTGAAAACCAAGAAATCCCCTTTGACATGTTTCTTAACTGAAATGATGACAAATGAATGCATGAGGTACTCATGAGTACGTTGCAAACTCTCTTGGTGAGTTGGCAGCAAATACATCTGACTTTGACTTGACATCTAAATGGTTGGATAGTGATAAAGGAAAAATTGTGTACAACTTGGAGGCATGCCATGTCATGGTAATGATTTTAAGATCAAAAGTGTGACTCATAAGGACTATTTTCCTTTCCATGATGACTAATCTCATGACATAAAGACTCTAAACCAAGGCTAAACATAAATTTTCTTATTTAAATCAAAATTTAAGTTATGACCACAACAAGAAGACCCAAAACCTAGGACTTATACAACCCTATGACTCAAAAACAAAACCAAAGTGATTTTTTGACCCCTACAATTCTATGTGCTAACAGGATCTATCACTTGTTTCCTACACAGATGTAGACTGGGTAGGTTGCATTGAGGACCAACAAAGCACCAATGGAGCGACATTCTACTTGGGAGAGTGTTTGGTATCTTGGCTAAGAAAGAAACAATAATCAATATCATTATCTACAACTGAAGTATAGTATATTTTAGTAGCAACATGATGTACACATGTTCTATGGATGAAACAAACCTTGAAAGATATACAAACTGAGTATGATGAGCCAATTTCTATATATTGTGATAATACAAGCACTATCAATATCTCAAAGAATCCAGTGATGCACTCCAAGACGAAGCACATTCCAATCAAGTATCACTTTCTATGGGAATAGGTTGCAGAGAAGGACATCAAAGTTGAATATGTGGGAACAAAGGAACATGTTGAAGATATCTTCACAAAACTGCTTCCAAGGGAAGCCTTTGAGTATCTTCTCTAGATACTTGGAGTAATTTCTACTCCAAAATGAATGCTTTTGAATGCTTATCTTATATGTATTATATTTAAACGAGGAAGGACCATAAAGAGGACAATTTGGGTTGGCGGAACAGGTTTAGGAAGAGTTCAGTTAGGGGGAGTAGCCCCAAGGACAGTTCAATTAGGGGGAGAAACCCTGGATGGGAAGCTACCTTTTCCATTGATATCAAAGGGGGAGAGATTCATTGGATGCATGACATAGTTTTATATTATTGGAGAGAGAGAACAAAGGCATGTTTCCATAGGGAGAAATGGTCACAGGGGGGGCATAAGAGATATGACTTCAATATTTCATCAGAGTGTTGCCATCAATGCCAAAGGGGGAGATTGTTGAGTAAATGGGTTGGTTCTCATTGATGTCAACCCTTGAAGCAATTCTGGTAGCCCAGACAGTATGGTTAAGGGACTTCAGTTTCATTGATGTATAATAGTATGAAGTTTAATATATTATAGGTAAGACTATTCTAGATGGATAATACATGTCATGCCATTTTCGATCATATGTGGAATGCTGGATAACTCCTCACGGTTAGAGAGTTACAGCCTTGTGAAGTTGGATAACTCTCATGAGTTATCTAGAAGGTCAAATAAGTCAAAATTATTCTAGAATCTCCTATAACAAGTTAACTAGTCAAGGGGAGCAACCCCAAGGACAGTTCAGTTAGGGGGAGCAGCCCTGGATGGGAAGCTACCTTTTCCATTGATGTCAAAGGGGGAGAGATTCATCAGATGCAGGATGTTGGCATAGGGGTAGACCCAAGGTTCAACGCTACGACAATGCACCAACAAAACCCTAACTACTGGCCCTTTCGGTAACACTTGCGAAGCAGATGGAGTCTCACCTAAGGTAGAGGCAGGGGTGGTTGCAAGATTCAGGTGTCTGCAACCTTAGCTGGACACAGATATGTGATTATAACACTTAGCAATCACCTAACATAGATTATTCATCAATATTAAACCCTTATGAAACTTCACAGATAGCATAGAGCATCGTAGTATGTACTTAGATCTAAGATAATTTAGCACTTAGCCACAACAATATACATTCATTCATATCTCAGAAGCACAAAGCATAAATAGATCTATCTAAACACATCAAAGCACTTAACAAAGGAAGAGACAAACACATCAGGTTGAGGCATAGAGCACACCACACATATTTACCGTGGTTCACCCCCACCCTGGGGCTACATCCACAAAGTCTTCTTCTTTATTATCTTCAGTTAATCAAGTTACAACACAGAGTGATACTAATCCCTCTTCTCATAGGACAGAAGATCTGCGTAGCTCGCTAGATCCTTCTTCCTTGCACTACAGCATAAAGCCTTCTATAGTCTCTCACAGGAACTTGCACTTGGCTCTGCAAGTCTTACAAAAAATGCACAAAGCCTTGATCACACAAATTCAACTCTTGGCACTTAGCCTACATCACATAGATATATCATCCACTTTCACTAAGCAATCATATCTACTTCACATCTACTTATTCTATTTATACATTACAAAATTAGGCCTAAGCATGGGTAAACCCACGGACCAACATCCCTTTCCCATTACATTATCCCCCAAAACCCAAAAAGGACCCAAAAAGGGGTCTAGCTTCCATGATTTCCACTTCGCATTGTGCTCCATCTTTGACAAGTTGTTGAAGTCCCAAAAATGGTCAAATATGACCAAGTGTTCCTCAAAACTTGGTCAAGGGCCAACAGCCCCCCAACACTCACCTGTGACTCATTCTGAGTCACTCAGGTCTGGGTAACTTTGCCTCAAAGGTCTCGAGCTTGGCTCGAGCTGCTTGGACTTGTCTCTATGTTACTACTTCTTTCTCAACGAATTCCTGAACAACTGCTTCACTGATAGGTCCTTCCAGTTGTCACTCGACTATAACAACTACTTGTTCTAGTAGTGTTCCTTGGCCTTCAATTTATTCAAATAGTAGGTAGGCTGCCTCCTGGCTTGGCTGAAGTTTCTGGGTGACTTCCATCACTCTGTTCTGCGTGGTAAGAATGAGTTGTTGGGAAGTGCATTATTCCTAGGATCTCTTCATCCTCTCGATGGGTGAGAGGAGCTTGAGCTACACCTATACTGTATCTGCGTGCTGCTTTGCTTCCTGGAGTTGGGACTCCAGTTTCTTCAACTCTGGGTCTTCAGATAGTTGTTCATATATCTGCGCGCCTCTGTTACTTAGTTGTTTACATTCTATAGCAAGTGTTTTAATCCTCTCGACTGCATTCTGAGCATTCAATTCTTGCTGGTCGCACACTTCTTGTGGAGTCTGTGGTATGGTCTAAAGCTCTAATTCCACGATCCTTTGTTGAAGTTGCTGAATAAATTCAGCCAACTTCATCACTTGGCACTCTATGGGCTCTTTGGCTTTCTGATCTAAGCCAGTGACAGAGTGAAATGATTTTTTGACTGTTTCCTCAATTCCTATCTTCTTTTCAAGCAACTGCTCTTTCTCTTTTTGGATCTTTGCTCAGTCTTCTTCAAATTTTGCTTGGAGATCATTCTTCTCTTGTTGCGTGACTTGGCATTGTTCAATAATTTCCTCCTGTTCTTTCTTTAGGGCTTGGGTGGCCTGCGCTTTTTCTTCCTGAGCACGTCTAAGGTGTACTTTGACTATATCAGCAACTTGCAGAGTTGAACTAATTCATCTCACACTTCTGTTGTTCCTTCTAGCAGAGGTGTAGTAGAGATTGCTCGGCTAGACTGGAGTGCTTGCTAGAATCCTTGGAGCATGATCTCAATTTGGCTATACATTTGTTCCTGCTTCGCCTCCTGCTTCTATATGATTTCCTTTGAAGCATCATTGACCATTGCAACAATGAAATCAAATTCATCCAACATGAGGGCAGTTCTCATATTGGTTACAAGGGTTCTTGGTTTCTTTCTAGAGGAATATTTCAGAGGTGAGACCATCCTTTTCTTCGATGAGTCTTGTTCGTCCCTAGGTGGTGGTACTTCGAATTTCTGTTGTTCAGTTTATGTACCTTCTTTTTCATCACCTTCTTCATCTGGTGTAATGGAAGCTATCCTGACATATAGGCTGTCAACATCCTGGACTTCTTCAGTCTTCTTCGTTGTCTTTTCTTTCTTTGTCTTATTGGGCTCAGGTGTATCCTGCACAGTTCTGGGGCTATTGATGTCGGACATTTCTATAGGGTCTGCTGAAACAAGGAGGTCCGCTGACCATTCCTTGGTGATCTCTTCCAGGTCTTTTTTTGTCAGCTTATAATAGGACTGAAGCTATTCTTGGTGTTCATCAGTGTGTGGGGTTAGGTATATAAAGTGGTTGTCCATGCTAAACTTTATCAAAGGTTGGACTCTCTGTAAAGTGTTCGGGGTCATGCGAGGTTCACTCCTTATGGCTGCTTTCAATTGGTTATAATACGCGTGAAAAACAACATTCGATTGCCATTGCTTGCTCATGTCATTCGAGTACCATAATGTACTGAACTTCACAGCTAGTGGCTCAAAGGGATCAAGGTCCGGGAAGGTTGTGCCTTCCGGTAGCTCCCATGCAACAAAAGCGATTAGTGTTAGTAGATAGCTAAAATGGAATTCATGCCCTTGATCCTGGGCTTCTATGGAGTCAATCTCCAGTTGATTCACCAGGTACTTCACCCAGTTCATCTGTAGTCCCTCTGTGCACTTTCCTGCAAGGTCAACTACAAATCCAGATACTTGTGTTGGTCGATTCTTGCATACGAACTTCCTTGTGATCAATTGGCATGCGAGGTGCACTACGCCACTTTCAATAGAAGCTACCTTGTAGACTCTCACACCTTTCTCAACATCACCATAGGATTATTTGATCTTCTGTGCAAGAGCACGGTTTGCGGTCTTTCCAGGATAGTACTCATGGGGATCAGGGCCCTACATGCTAAGACTGATGATCCTATTGATCAACACCAGATCAAAATTTATGCGATGATCTAACCATAGGTATCCTTCATGGTAACTTGCTAGCAGCAATTTTACACAAGCATTCACCTCCCGGTGTCTGTCGAAGTGCGATATTTTCATAACGTTGAGCAAAGTAGACTACACGAGGTTCATCGTCCATTGCTAAGGGATGATTTTCAAATTATTTCCCTTAGTTCTCGTCAAGTACTTATACGGGGTGAGCATGCTGTAAACTTTACGGTCCCCCAGGTTGAAGTAGCAAAACTTCATCGCTGTAACCTTGTCTTGATCTGCGCGGTAGGTGCGTACTCCGTTTGGTAGATATGTAGTGACTAGGGTGTATTCAAAGTCTCTAGGGACACTATTCCTATTAATATCACCACTCAGAGGGGGTATGTAAGCTAGTAGGATGGATGGCACTAACTTTGTGTTGGCAATGTTGTCCTTATGCTTAGTTCTTCTTTCTGCGTCGGCTTGAGATGTTCCTGCTTGAGCACTTGATGGGGAGGCTTGCACTCCTCCTATTGATGATGCTTGGACTCTGGTGGGAATTCTTCTTTCTGATATGGCTCTCTCAGTCATTAAATCGAGAAGGACCTCTGTGATGGATTCCTCAAGTGCGGTGAGCTTGTCAGACATATGAACTCGAGAAAGATAATCGGGGTCACGATGATCTCAAAATACTGCACTAGGATGAACAATCTTCTTGCAATGATCACTGTAGACAATCACTAGTTTTGCAAGCTTCGATTTTTCAGTTGGAAAAAGTGTTCTTTAGGCACGACGCGACGAGCTAAATAGGAAATTCGTCAACGGTCTACTTGCAATGGGTATGAAACTTTCATGAACGTTGATCCATCCATTATGGCATGGTCCAATGGTTTGGTGGTGATCCTTTAATGATTTTATGTTCGTTCGGGGTGGAAGTCTAACGGGTATATCGGTCCAACGGCTATATTGCTTCGCCACGACGAAGTGCTGTATGTCGTTGTTCTGATATCCCGACAAAGCTCAATTCCTATGATTTTTCCTTCTGCAAGGTTTCCTCTGGAGTCTTCTGTAACTTTCGATCTTGGCTCTCTTCTTACTTAGCTTCCTAGCCTTCTTTCCAGTGAGCTTCGTCTCGGTCATCCTTTTTCTATTCTGATTCTTATCTTCTCTCGACATAGTCACTTCGCGATGCTGAGATTCTTTCTTCAGATCCAAGGGTAATACTCCTTCATTATATGGATTATGTATTTCGGTCTTATTTGGTTCCTCTAATGCTCTTATAGCTTTGAAATCCAAGTCCCTGGTGTTCAATAGCTTAGATCTGTTCTCTTGTTCTTCCATCAAGTATGCGATCCTTCTAGTCATAAATTCCATGAGTTCTTGCTTCTTCTATTCTAGGGCTTCCTTTTCTTCTTTTCTCCAGATCTAGTCTTTTTCAATCCAGATCTTGCCTAACAAAGCTGGAAATGGGGCATGGTCCTCAATAAATTTAATAACTTTGAATTCTTCCTCTGTCGAAGCTCCATGGGTACTCATAGCTATCTAGGTAATCCTACCACATAGGGTTACCATTTTTCCTTTAAACAACCCTATTTTTCCTAGTGAAGGAACCATAGCAGGCCTTCCTAGGGTTTCCCAAGTACTTTTTGTCATAATGTTTATCTATGTTCCCTCATCCAGAGTACATTCAATGTCGAAGTATCCTATTCTTACTTTGATTTTCTCCTTTTCTTTGAAGATCTCTGACAAACTAACATCTTTATGTTCATCCAGGGTTTCTTTCATTTTCAGTAACATAATCTCTAATTCTTTTTGGGGTTATTTTATAATCTTAGTCTCTTGATCTCCTTCAGATTTTGCTTGCTCCATATTCAACTTTTCAAGTCTAGCAATCATTCTAGGGAAATTGAGTGCTTCATGGTCCATAGCCTTACAACAAAGGCAACTAGGGTTTTTCCCAGGGCATTCCTTAGCAAGATGTACTAGTCTTATGCAAATGTAACAAAGAGTTAATCCTCTCTTTATCTTCAATGATCCCCAACTCTTCTTATACTACGCGCTAGGATCATAATGGCTAGCCTGCAAAAATTTCTTTCTAGGATCCTGCATCCATTTGTTAGTCCAAAAATTCTTTCTATGCATAGGTATAACATATCTATCATTATACTTATCAGATATATTCATATCAAATGTTCTTTCATCTAACAATGCCCTAGTTTTGAGGCTAGGACAAAATCTATCAAGCATACCTAAATCAATGCTCTAGAAACAAAAAAAATTCACTTATCTTACTTCTATAGGGCACAAAGCTTCCAGATCGAAGAAATTTTGACTATTCTTACCTTTATCAGAGCACAGAGATTATAGATCTTGCTTCTTTTCTTCAGTATCAACCTCTTTTCTTGCAGATCTGACTTATTTCCTTCAGATCTGTCCTTCCTTCTTTAGCACATATCTTTTCAAATCAAGTGGATCATTTCTCACTAGGGCATAGATCCACGCACAGAGCTTTCACAATTTCAGGACAAATCTTTTCACAAATCTTCTTCTGCTCAGTTCCCAACAATCACAGTTTCAGGTCTCGACAATGGAACCATTTGTTGGCACAGGGGCAGACCTAGGGTTCAACACTACAACAACACACCAACAAAACCCTAACTACTAGCCCTTTCGGCAACACCTATGAAGTAGATGAAGTCTCACCTGAGGTATAGGCAGGGGTGGTTGCAAGACTCAGGTGTCTACAACCTTAGCTGGGACACATATATGTGATTATAACACTTAGAAACCACCTATCATAGATTATTCATCAATATTCAACCCTTATGATACTTCGAAGATAACACAGAGCATCACAATATGTACTTAGATCTAAGATCATTCAACACTTAGCCACAACAAGATAGATTAGATTCGACAGATCAAGCACTAAGCATCTTACATGCTAGATCTAACATTCATTCATATCTCAGAAGCAAAAAACATAAATAGATCTATCTAAACACATCAAAGCACTTAGCAAAGGAAGAGACAAACACATCAGGTCGAGGCATAGAGCACAACACACATATTTACCGTGGTTCACCCCCACCCTAGGCTACATCCTCAAAGTCTTATTCTTTATTATCTTCAGTTAATCAGTTTACAACACAGAGCCATCCAAATCCCTCTTCTCATAGGACAGAATATCTGCGCAACTCACTAGATCCTTCTTCCTTGCGCTACAACATAAAGCCTTCTACAGTCTCTCACAGGAACGTGCACTCGACTCTGCAAGTCTTATACAAAATGCACACAGCCTTGATCACACAGATTCAACTCTTGGCACTTAGCCTACATCACATAGATATATCATCCACTTGCACTAAGCAATCATATCTAATTCACATCTACTTCTTCTATTTATACATTACAAAAGTGGGCCTAAGCGTGGGTAAACCCATAGGCCAACATCCCTTTCCCATTACATTATCCCCCAAAACCCAAAAATGACCCAAAAAGGGGTCTAGCTTCCACGATTTCCACTTCGCGTTGTGCTCCATCTTTGACAAGTTGTCGAAGTCCCAAAAATGGTCAAATATGACCAAGTTTTCCTCAAAACTTGGTCAAGGGCCAACACATTACATAGATTTATATTATTGGACAGAGAGCACAAAGGCATGCTTCCATAGGGAGAAATGGTCACATGGGGAGCATAAGCGATATGACTTCAATATTGCATCAAAGTGTTGCCATCAATGCCAAAGGGGGATATTGTTGATTAAATGGGTTGGTTGTCATTGATGTCAACCCTTGAAGCAATTCCGGTAGCCCAAACAATATTGTTAAGGGACTTTAGTTTTATTGAAGTATAATGGTATGAAATTTAATATATTATAGGTAAGACTATTCTAGATGGATAATACATGTCATGCCATTTTTAGTGATATGTGGAATGTTGGATAACTCCTCATGGTTATAGAGTTATGTCTTTGTGAAGTTGGAGAACCCTCATGCTTTATCTAGAAGGTTAAAGAAGTCAAACTTATTCTAGAAGCTCCTAGAACAAGTTGACTTGTCAAGTGAGTGAAACTATGAGTTAATCATGGGTTAAGTTGTTGCAATAAGAAAATAATTAAAAATAATTAGTTGCAACTAGAAGTGGAGAATTTACTATTTGTAGAAAAGTGGGTTAGAAGTGGACAAGTGGTTAGAAGTGGGTTAGCTTTAAAAGAAGGAAATTGGG
>JASDQU010353965.1:10190-20945 GCA_032191745.1 Picea mariana
CCACTTAAATGTTCAAGTACAAGATGATTCAAAATGAAAATGTATCCTTGGTATATATAGGAGACTAGGAGGTATAATTACAACTAATGGCCTAAAGCCGACATAAATAAAATAACATTACTAATATAATATGCCCCAATTAAGGGGTAATGAGCCAATATTAGGGCTTAACACATATAGTTTGATATTATCCACTTTCACTATTGAGTAAATGCACATGTATGGGGATAAACTAAGTCTATAAGCATTATCTCCCACCTTCTCCAATATCTCTAAATGTCCATAATGCAAAGCATTTTTCTTATTATAAAAACCTTGTAGTATTCCTTGTTTATCTGTAACCAAACTGTATCTCCCACTTGGAATGAATTCTTGATTCTGATTTGACCATGTATGACCTTGTATTTTCCCCATGACTTCTTCAACGTCTCTTGTACTTGCAAATAGATTTTCCTAATCTTCTCAACAAAAAAAATTTCTCCCAATGCATATCCTATGAGGTCCTCCCTCTCACTCCATCTTACTATCCATATACAACATCTAAGGGTGAATTTGAAAAATATCCAAAGAAAGTTTCAAAATGTGACTTACCAATAGAAGTCTAAATTGCTCTATTATAAGAGTTCTATACATAGATCAGATTTTCATCCCAAGTCTTCAGATGCTTTTGATCATAACTCCTCAAAAGTTGCACCAAAGTAGTGTTGACTAGTTATGTCTGCCCATTTGTTTGTGGATGGAATTTTGTAGATATCTTCAACTTAGTGTCTATGTTCTTCCATAATGTAGTTGGCAACCGTCTTCCCAACACCAAAATGTCCTACAACCTTGGAGGTGTGAGCCTCTCTGATAAGTTGCAAGCATTTTCCTTTAGGGACAGAGAGCTTGTTGAGCTTGTAGAGTAACCCATTATGGAATTGATAGTCATTATCACCATCACCTTCTTATATATGAATTTGTCCCTGTAACCATTGAAACACCTCCTTGAAGTCCTCATCTTCTATGTATGCCTCTTTGTATGCAACATGGGTAAAATGAGCCATGTGCATCAAAGTTCCCAAATATGTACTATTGGATGCAGGTGACCTTTAAAGTATGTCTTCCAACATCCTCGTGTTTCCCTTCTTATACTTGATGACTAGATGAATTTTTTGTAAAAACCCCATTCTCTTGTAATGTATGGTTTGTTGTAGCGTACTTTGGTCCTGGAAATACTGTAGTTGTTGGTGATCTGTGTGGACGATGGTATTCTTTTTCATCAGATAGTGCTTCCACTTGTTGACAACTTCAACTAGGGCATATAGTTCCTTGTCATAGGTAGGGAAGTTGAGAGTTTCTCCATGAAATATTTCAAAATGATAGAATACATGCCTTCCTCCTTACATAAAATATGCTCCCATGGCATACCCACTTGTATCTTTCTCCACTTCAAAAGGATTTTGCAAGTTTGGTAATGTGAGAACTAGTGCTTGAATGATATTTCTTTTCATCTCATCGAAATCCTTCTATTGATTCTTCCCCCACTAGAAACACTTACCACTCACTTTTATCCTGTGGAGTGGTGAAACTATTGCTAAAAATGATGCTATGAACATTTTCAAGTATTGTTCTTCCCAAAAACACTCGTAACTTCAGTGAAATTTGTAGGAATTGGCCATTTCATGATGGCCTCCATCTTTGTGGGCTCTATATTGTGCTCCTCTCCACCGATCACATACCTCAAATACACCAAAGATTGTTGAGAAAAATCACATTTCTTGAGGTTAGTCAGCAACTAGTGCTTCCTCAAAGTCTCTAACACCTACATGAGATATGATATATGCTCCTCCTAGGTAGCACTATAAAATAATATGTCATCCAAATAGACTATAAAAAATGAATCTAGATATGAGAATAGTGCATCATTCATTAGTCTCATAAATGTATCTAGTGCATTACATAAACCAAATGGCATGACCAACCATTCATTCAAAACCTTTCCTTGTCTTGAAGGCAGTCTTACAGGTGTCTTCTTCCTTGAAGCATACCTAGTGGTAATCCTAATTTGAGATCCAATTTGGTGAAGTATTTTTCTTGTTGCAACTGATCTAACAGACCATCGATCGTGGGAAGAGGGTATAGATTTTTTATTGTAATCTTGTTCAATGCTCTATAGTTGATACACATTAACCAAGTCCCATCCTTCTTTGATACAATTATGATAGGTGACCCACAAGGTGAGATTCTTGGTTGAATCACACCCTACTCCAATAACTACTACAATTGATTCTTCGCTTCATTTTCTTCTAGAATGGACTATCTATATAGCCCAATATTTGGTAATGGGGAGCCTGGAAATAACTACATTTTGTGCTCCACTTCCCTCTTCGATGGTATCCTTTATGTTCCTGGAACACTCCTCTCCATGCCGATATAAAATCCTCTAATTGATGTTTCTAATATCTAGTACACCCCTCCAAGGATTCCTTTACGCTTATAGACTCATCCTCATTTTGATCTTATCTTAAGAAAATAAAAAACATATTTCTTACTGGAACTAATCCAATTCTTGGTTTGGTTGGAACTTACAAGTGAAATCTTTGACTTTCTTTAATGTGCGTTGATGATATAGGTCTTCCCATCCTTGATTAATTAGTATTGGTTGCCTCTATGGATGAATATTGCATCCCTCACATACATGTAAGGGATTTCAAACACTAATTCACATACATCAAGGGGTACTACATATAATTCCACTTTATCAATAAAATCAACACTTACAACAAATTTAATATTACACTTTTTCATTACCTTGATCTCTGTATCCTTGTTCACCCATCCTAATGGATATGGGCTATCATGATCACATACCTCTAATCCAATCTTACTGACCATCAATTGCTATGATATTATCCTGTGAACCAAATTTGAGGAGGGAGTCTATATTGGTATTCTTGACCTGGATATTGATGTGGAAGAGTTTGGTTAGCCCCTTATCTTCTTGGTGATGAAGGACACTCAAATTCAACTCCTTCTGCATTGATGTGCAAAAAATATTCTAGTCCACATCGAAGTTTCTTTCAACCTAACTGTTCAATTCTATGGATAGAAGATTATTTTATTTGCATCCTTCTTGTAATTCTTCGGGTTCAACTCTAGATGTAGTTTCCAAGAGTTTTCCTTAGTGTTTCCATCAATATCAATGCTTACAATGGTTGTTAGGATTTGTGTACTGATATGTAGTGTTTATTGTCTTCTTATCCTTTCCTCCTTTCCACTTATTCTTCCACTCCTTGGAAGCTTCCTGGTGCTCTTTCTAATTGGAATGGCTTGGCTACCCTTTCTTATGGCCTATGTTTTCTAGATATTGTGCCTATACACATGCCTCGTCCACTTTCACTGGATAGAAAATAATCATTTTCTTTAACAGATGGCTATGTAGATGTCCCAAATACTTGAGGAGTATATATGGGCTCTTGGGAAAGATACCCAACATGATGGCCATCTTTTTGAACTCAATGGTTTACGCCTCTACACTCTACCCTTGCTTCTGCATGAAGTAGAGCCACTATATATATTGGTCCTCTACCTACCTAATAGGGTAAAATTGGGACTTGATGATGGGTTTTAAGTCCTCCCAACTAGTTATTGGTCGATCACACTCTAGCCTAAGTGTTTTCGTATGGATTTCCCACTAGGTTAAAGCATGGCCCTCTAACTCGAATCTGGAAAATGATATCTTTTGTTCGTCATCTACATGGTGAATTCTTAAATAAACTTATAGTTATTGCAACCAATGATTCTGTTTTAATGCATTGATCTCACCTTGGTATGAATTTATTTCCACTTTTGCTTCCACATTGAATAAATACTGTGAATGGTTTATGGTATTGGATCTCAACTACTCTTTCTTAGGTTATTTCCATGAATCCTTTTTCGAGTCCTCATTATCCCTCGAATTCTCGTCTGATCCAATATCTGAGTTCGATCCTCTAACTTATCTGAATAGTCCAAGCTTGTTTGTTAGAGACGCCATGAGGAGATACATATCATGAGATGTTTCAATGACTTGCTCTTCTAGCCTCACAAATATCTCCTTTGTTGGATATTTAGGGTTTTAATGAATAGACTCTTCAGCCATGGCTAGGGTTCTTTGACCTTCTTCTTAAATCAATTCCTAGATACTTGAAACTTTCCAAAAATACTAGAAGTTGCACTGAAGGAAAAACCACAAGTAGAACGTGCATGTCCATGAGAAGAAGAAGAAGAAGAAGAAATACTGATATTGTGATTCTTCATTGTTGCTTTTAAGGCTTCCATATTTTAAAACATTTGGGCTCCACATGACCATATTTCCCACAAAAGTTGCAAAGTTTGTCAGTCTTCTTATTTTGGGATTTTTCTCCTTTGTCACCGTTAGGAGCAGAAGTTGGTGGAGAGGGTTTGGGACCCTTGTTTTGCTTGTTGTTGTGGTGAGGATGTTGCTTCTTGGGATTCTTGAATTTATGTTAGGGACCTAACCTCCCTAATCCCTCACATAGATAGAATAATGTATTTTCCATGTAAAAAAGGTTGACATTAGTTAATAAGGCCAATTTAATAAATGTGAACAAGTAAATGTAAGAAGACCTAATAGAAGCTTCTGCTTCTAGAAATATATTCCTCTAGAAAGTTCTTTAGAAGATAGAATTAGTATAAATAAAAGGAGGCATGAGAAAATTTTGTCTTGAGATTTATTGTAATAGAGCTCTTCTCTACTGGAAGTTACCCCCTTGAAGAGGCCAGTGAACATTGCTTTCTTTCAATAAAGGTATTATTGTCATTATTTCTATTCTCAATATTTTACCGTTCCATTGGTATTTGCTGAATATTTTTGTTTCTTCAGATTACAATACGTCTGATACCTTACAACTGGTATCAGAGCACTTTCCTTGGCAAGAATTGTGGGTTAATTTTTTTGTCTATAGTAGAGATGTGTATTGTTATCATATTTAAAGCACAAAGAACTATTGTTTAGTAGGTAAACCTGCGGTGGGGAAGACTACACGCAGGAAATACATATTGTTTTATGGGGTTTCCTAGAAACCAAAAGTTTCACCTTGTTGGAAACCTATGTAACCTCTGTTGGTACCCCTTGAGTAGTACCACATTATATAGAATCTATACATGGCCATCACTATCATGTACTAGTAGGTATATCAAGATTCCCCTAGGTCTTGTGAAACCATCCCTATATCAATCGATCACCCACATGATTGTTATAGTGCCACTGAGAACAAAACTCAGGAAGATACCATCTAGTACCTGGGTAATGAGGTAGTACAGATAAGGATACAGTCAAGCCTCCTTAGTTGGTGCCCTGAGATATTGGGATACATACTATTGTTTGACCTCTCACGTATATCAAAGAGCTATATCACAATGCAAACCCTTGTCCCTAGTGTTAACACATAGAGTTGTAGGGGTCAAAAAATCACTTTGGGTTTTTTTTTACTCATAGGTTCTTATAAGTCTTAGGTTTTGGGTCTTCTTGTTGTGGTCATAACTTTAATTTTGATTTAAATAAGAAAAGTTATGTTTAGCTGTGGTCTAGAGTCTTTATGTCATGAGTTTTGTCATCATGAAAAGGTTAATGGTTCTTATGAATAACATTTTTTTTATCTTAAAATCATTACCATGACATGTCATGCCTCCAAGTTGTACACAAGATTTCCTTTGTCACTATCCAACCGTTTAGATGTCAAGTCAAGTTCAGTTTTATTTGTTTCCAACTCACCAGGAGAGTTTGCAGCGTACTCTCGAGTACCTTAAGCATTAATTTGTCATCATTGTAGTTAAGGAACATGTCAAAGAGGATTTCATTGTTTTTAGCACCATATTTTAACCAACTTTTTAGGGATTATGTCACAAATCTTCTAACAGTCTCCTTGAGCTGCGCAATTTGAGTTTGAATTTGGCATTGCAATCCAGGCGTTGCAAACTGTATGAACAGGATCGTTGGATTTTGGATAACTTGCAAACATATCAACTCAAGATTACAGGAATCAACATCTAACCAAGTTTTCCAGGAACTCCTAGTGGTCTCTACACTATTCGAAGGTTGAAAGAGGGTTTTGTGTTGCCTTATGCAATGGCGTTGCGAACTGTTTAAACCTTCATGCTGCCAACCTTAAAACCCTTGTCCATGGCGCCCTGAATTATTCTCACCAGTACAGACTATTACCTAGAACTCAAAGAATCATTTCCTATGATAAGAAGCCACATGTTCCACTAAAATACCTCAGTGCTACGAACTGGCTTCTCTAGTGCTACGAACCAGGCATTGTGAACACTCTGTTCTAGAACTGTTGAAACCCTCGACTTTTGCATATTTTTGAAATATAATATTAATCCATTGAATAATACCACTATCAAGCCTGAAGTGTGTGGCCAAATCGTTTTCTTAACATAGCCAAAAATTGCATACATCATTAATGCTGCCAACAAATTTTGATTCTGATGAAAACCCTATTTTAGCAAAGAATTCTCCTCGACTTCCTTTTATTATAAATCTCATTTGTTGTTCATTTATCCCTCCTATTTGAAGTGTGCTCCATATCATACCTTGATGTGTATAAATATTGGGACAAGGTGAGCCTTATGAAAACAATTATGTCATTAAAACCCTAAATTTCCATACAATTTGTTTTGACACACCTAGTTGTCATAAAATTTACAAAAATCATTCTCCCAGCAGTAGATATGGATAGTCAAAAACACAAGAAGGCTCACCATGGAGGGGGGATTGTAAGGAGAGAGCCTTATGATATGAAAATTTTAAATCTGAACCTTTGTTCAGAGAATCCTTTTAGAGGGTAGGTTTTATAAATGTTTGTCAAAAGATGCAGAGGTGGCATCCTGAGGTGGCCAAGGATTTTGCACTCAACTTTAATGAGAATAAAACCAAAGTAGGGATGATAGAGTTTGATGATTCAAATAATTGCATCTCTGTTGCAACAGAGATACCCAACAATGCAGAGAAATGGTTCAAAGCTATGGCATTAAATTCTTCCTTCTTAAAGGAATTCCTTAAGCCAACATATTAGGAGGACAAGTTGTCTAAAGGGGTACCTAGAAGCCACATGATTGAATTTTTTGATAAGATGTTGAGGGTTATCCAGAGATATTTCACATGTGAGGGGAGGTTTAACATGGTTTACCAATACCGCTTCAGTCTATCGTTACACTTGAAAGGAAAAGAATCCATGAACCTTCCATTTTATCTTTTTAGAAGCATTGGTAAGATGTTTGACAGAGTTCAAGCCAATTCAAAGAAAGTAGACACCAGTGTCTTTCACACTGGAATTATTAATATGTTAGTAATGGAGGAGTTGAGGAATACAACAACTGATTGGGAAACCTTCCTCACTTCATCACAGTTATAGTTATATGTTTCCCCCACTCCACAGTCAAGCGACAAAGTCCTACTTCTATTGAGAGGGTTGTATATTCAGAGGCTAACAAGAAGAAAATGGGTACTGTGAATGATAAAGCTATCAGTGCCACTGATGAAGAAATATCAGGAGGTCCTTCACAACCTTCAGATAGAGAAGCTTCACCCATGGAAGATCCTATCCCTATGGATATTCCCTTAAGCAAACAAAGAGGCTTAAAATAGAAAAAACTAGTTTTTCCCCACCCTTTGTTGTAGACAAGGTTAAAGTCAAGAGGCCTTTTACTAGAGAGGCATCCAAGCAAAATTTCCTTGTGAAGAATGATGCACTAGAGACTTCATCCTAAAAAAAAGGTAAATATAAATCTTTTGAGCAGCCTATTGAAGTTGTTGATATCACTACTCCTCATCATGAAATAAATCCCACCTTTAAGAGGCTAAGGAGGCAACTCAAGGAAGAAAGAGATGAAGCTGATAAGTTGAAAAAGAAGGAGTTGGGTTCTAGGAATAAGCTTAAGGAGTTGATGGGAATGTACCATGAGACCATTGATAAGGCTAGGTTCTTGGCTAAAATATTCTTTGCCCTTCACAAACAGCTCAAGAATCTCTATAGATAGAACATATCCCATCAAGCTCAAATAAAAAAATTGAAGACAGAGTTGCATCCTTTCAAAGGAGAATTGTCCAAAAGAAACTTAGACATGCTCGCCAAGGTTGGAACCAAGAGAATCTACAGAACTAAAAGATAAAGACAAAGGCATTGAGCCTCCATAACCAGCATCAATTTTCTTCATAGTTTTTGTTTCATGCATTTTACAACATTTTTGGTGATGGCTATGAGTTTTAAACCATGATCAACAATTGTGGTCTTTTCCTCTATTCATATATCAAGATAATGAAGTTTTTTCATCATAGCGGGACACCTGATATAATTTTGAGATGTTAAAAACTTTGGTAAAGTGAAACAGGCTACTACAGGAAAGTTCACAGCGCATGGCGATATGAACTGGTTGTTTCAAGACAGTTTGTAGCGTTGCACTGCGAACTCAGTTTTTGGATATTTTGGAGGGAAAGACAACTTCCATATGTGAAAATGGATGTGTACCAACACTCTGAGGGTTAGTTTCATTTTTGGAGGCCACCTGTCTCAAGAATATCCACTCTTATGGACACATCATCAGCCATTAAAGAATGTTGGATACATTGCCAACATCTTCCTTTTTATTAGTAGTTTGTTTCTTTTATGTTCTACACATGTTTCCACGCTTCACCTAGGCACATGGATCCTATGAAGAAGTTGGAATGCTAATTGTAGAGATGGAAATGATAGTTTAGGCTATTTAAAGAGCATTGTAAGACTGAGGAGGGGTTCGAATGGTGTGACTGAGAACTCTTATTTTGATATTGTTTTTTAATGGAGTTTCTCCTTATTGTATGGACCAGATCCAAGATACTTTGAATAGTGAAAATCGGTCTCTTTTTCTTGATCATCTTTTTCTATCTTACTTTGATTACAGTCTCTGTGAATGATTAATTTGACTGGTTGTTTCTTTATTTCAATAAAGGATCTATTGTGATATTGTATGCAAGTGTATTATAGTATTTTCTGTTTGGTTATAAGAGGTTCTTATTTCAAAGGGATTTCTTCATATGTGTGTCAGTGTTAACTAATGTAAATGATATGCATATTACGATTTCCTTATAAATTCTTCCATCTATCACTTTATCTCTTAAAACCTGATATGAAGTTATTTCAAGACCTTGCTTGTTGCTATATATTGTATGGATTTATCTCTAATTGACATCTTTAATTGAGTTTTCCATCCATTTTCCACCTTTTATAAACATTTATCTTTGCATTTTGATGGGTATTACGCTTGCACTTACAACAGTCTATGTGTGACTCCTAGTGCTAACACTTAGGCACACTAAAAACCCTTACCTGGGGGGCACATACCATAAAATGAAAAAAATGGGATCTTTTGGCAGCATAACCTTGCACACACCTTTATCTAAGACCTATCCCATTGGATTCCCATTTTTTCCCCGATCGTTATGATACCTATCATTTTTAACCATTTTTTTACCCTGTGGACCCATACCCTTCCCGACACCCTTATTTCCCACTTATCCCATTAGCTTTTGCTCGTTTCCCTGATCATAGTAGTATGTATCACTTATTTTCTTTTTTAGACCCACTTCTCCCCTAATGGATCCCACTTTCCAAGAAGAAACCAATCAGAAACTGAATAATGACATGATTGTCATGAATGCCAAAGTGGACCTCATCCAGGACCAAAACAATAGTCGAATGGATGAACTCCACTATGATCTCAAACAATTCATGACCCAATAATAGGGTCCTTCATCCTCTGGACCAAACCCCCAAGTCGAAGGTGTCGACTCTTCAAATCCTTTGAACTTTCATTCCAATCGGGACCCCCGTCTTCCTAGAATTGAGGTGAACAAATTTGATGGCTCAGATCCAACAACTTGGGTCACTCAGATGGAACAATATTTTTCCCTGCATGGTATTACTTATGACTTGACCAAGCTTCATTAAATTTTTATCTATTTGGATCCGAAACTATGGAAATGAGGGCAATGATGTCGAAATGTACACCAAGGGTATGTTGCATGGACACAATTTTTTGTTGAGATGTTTGAATGATTTGAAAAATAAACCCACCATTTAGGTCACTTGAGCAAGTTGAAACAATATGGAACAATGGAATATTGTATCGTTTCCTTTGAGCACTTGGATTTCCGCATGGAGGGTATGACCAATGCCTTCTTCCGAGAATGATTTGTCAGTGGCCTCAAGGATAAAATTCAAGCCCAAGTCTTCATGGCTCACCCCCAAACTTGGTTGGAAGAAACTAAATGCTCCAAGGAGGCACAACAAGTAATATTTTCCCATAACAAGAAAACTAATTTTATTCCCCATACCTTCCCCCCCAATAGTGCCCCTTCAGCCACTCCTCTCAAGGTCCAAAACTTAACATGGGAGGAAATGGCTAAATGCCAACTCAACGGTCTTTGTTATAATTTTGATGAGAAATACTTTCATTGGTATAAGTGTAAAGAACATAAAAAAATTATGGCCATTTCGGATGATGTTGTTGATGAATATGTTGAGGTTTCCCCTAAGGAAAAACTGCCCCAAGAAAATGATATTATGTAGCCCTATGATCCTTCAGAAGTTGAACCATTGATTTCCCTGAATGCTCTCACTAGTTTTTATGCTCCCCAACCCCTCAAGTTGATTAGATACATTAAGCACATGAAATTCATCATCTTAATTGATAGTGGAAGCACTCATAATTGCATTCATCGTCACCTTG
>JASDQU010353966.1:1581-12191 GCA_032191745.1 Picea mariana
ACTTGAACCTCACTGGAATAGTTGAACCGCGTAGAATGGCATTTAACCACGGTGAAGCTATATGATCGTTGGAGGCATCCCGGTTGTTAGAATGATGCTCCAGAACGGATAGAAATGCATTTATTTCCAGAAAGATCGTCGTTGTACCATTGAGACCGCGCCATAACGGATGGATTCGTATTGATTAAGGCATTTTGACCCATTGAAGGAATTTGTTATGACATTGCTTATTTAATCTGTCGAATGTCACACCAGGACCACTTTTTGCAACTTGAGATATTCAACCTAACAGAGAATTGATCGTATACCATGATGTACTGTCTATACCTCACCATAGATTTGATTACCTTGAGTGTCCATTCACCTACCCAAGTTATTCGATTACGAGCGTGCATGTCGGGCGACCTTAGGGCAGTAGAGATTTTGTAGAAGAGATCTTGATCGACCTCATGGTTGATAAATTCATGTATGTAGGTATACATGCATCATCGATAGGTGTATTGAAAGCATCCCCCTCGACTGGACGTCGGTCTACCCGAACCACGACTGAGAAAAGAAGCAAGCACCACGATGATATGGCGAACGCGAAGCAGATCTCGTCGGTCTTGCCCGACTACATCTAGCCTTTGGCTGGCGCAGTTAGTCGTGAAAGTGTCCCACGTGATTTTGACTACATGCTCATCACTGCATACCTCCCGAAGGGGATACACGCAATTGGACCGCAGTTGGGAATGATCCCAGCTCTGAAGATCAATGATTTTAACCTGGGAGATCGAAAGAACTATGCGATGCTCGCACCACATAGGTACCTGACGAAGACGATTGGGAAGAAGCCCAAGATAGTTCTCCAGTCATGGATTAAACAGATCATGTGGTCGACGATCTTAAACGTGATGAAGATACCCCACTTCGACAGACATCAGGAGGTTAACACATGTGTTAAAATCCTCCATTCATCCTACCATGGAGTTTATCTTTGGTTGGATAGGCGCATCACTATGGATTCAGCACTGATCCACCTCATTATTGGACTAAGCATGCAGGGACCAGACCCTCAGAAATTCTACCCAAGAAATACTTTAGATCGCTCTTTGGAGTAGCGAATAAAGGAAGCCTATGGCGATGTAGAAAATGGAAAGAGAGGCTACAAGGTAGCCTCCATCCAGGATGGCGCAGTGCACCTATCTTTTCAGTTGATCGCTAGAAATCTTGTTAGAAAGAACTGACTGACACAAGTCATAGGGTTTGTAGTTGACCTCGCAGGGAAGTGTGTCGAAGGGATGTAGATGAAATGGGTGATCTACCTCATCAACGAGTTGGAGAAGGACTGTCGTGAAGTGTAGGACCAAGGCTATGAGTTTCACTTCAGCTGGTTGATGATTTTAATCGCATTTGTTTCTTGGGAGATGCCAAAGGGAGTGACATTCCCAGAATTCGATCCATCAGAACCATTGGCCATGAGGTTCACCACCTTGTGGTATACGAGAGATATGGTGAAGCAGTGGAAATTAAATGTTGTGTTCCATGCTTACTACCTACAGCTCAAGCGCGTCATTGAATCATTCCTTTGAATGACCCCGAACACCTTACACACTTACAGGCCACTTGTCAAGTTCCACGCAGACCACCACTTCATCTACATCACTACGTGCAAGGACAAAAGTAAATAGGAGCTGCAGTCATACTACAAATTGACTGACAAAGACATGGAGGATATAACCAAGGAATGGCCAGCCAAATTCCTTGCACCGATCGGAGATGTAGAACTCTCTGACCCTGATATCATCGAAAGTCCTTTGGTCACCCAGACTAAGTATGATGGACCGAATAGCACAAAGAAAAGAATAAAAAGGAGGAAGTACAGGACATAGACAATGAGGAGAAGGACAACACATCGGAGGAAACTACGCCTGACTCACCTGCAGGAGGAGGAGGCAACAAAGTAAAACAAGATGAGGAAAGGGAAGAAGACAAGAAGAACAAAGGTGAAGCTACACCGTTGAAGGATCCCCTTACAGAGGCCGAGATGTCAAAGAAAAGGAAGGTTTATCCACAGAAACCTTCAACATGGAAGAAATCCTGAGTCAATAAGCCTCAGTCACAGAACGTGCTCATAGTGGACGATATCCAGCTGATCATCACAGCTGTAGAAGAATCCTCAGAGGATATCCTACAGAGACATGAAGCAAAGAAAGAGACACTCTACGACAGAATTGAGAAAGAAGTGAAGGACATACAACAAGCCATCTACTCCAGTCGTGAAGTGTCTATTGCGTCGTCGTCATCAGAGAATGTAGAATTGGGAGATGAGCCCACTCAGGTACGTAGACTAGCAGATGCAAAAGAGAATCGACTTCATCAAGTCCAAGAGGAAAAGGAGCATGCCACAGAAGCCTTGAATCAAGAAAATAAGGAGGCCTTAGATCAATTTCGGGTTGCAAAGCAAGAGAAAGACAACATGAGAGCGAAGTTCAAGGAGGACAGAGAGAAAATCCAGAAACAGAAAGACCAATTAATCATAGAGCAGACTGTGGTCAAGGAAGCCATGACTATATCACTTCACTCTGTGTCAGGCTTGGCACAAATTAAAAAAGATCCAGCCGAGAGCTAAGTGGGGAAGCTCGTTGAGGCCATTCAGTAGCTTCAAGTAAGAGTATCAGAGTTAGAACTTCAAGCAATCTCGAGCACTCCGCAAGAAGTATTGGATCAGAGGGAAGAGACTGTTAGGAGCGCAGTAGAAAGAATCAGGGTGTTGGCCTTAGAATGTAAGAAACTAAGTAATCGAAGTGTGCAGACCTATGAGCACCTTGCAGAAGACCCAGAGCTAAGGAGATTGGAGGCACATCTCTAGGAGGCAAAGCAACAGGTGTTGATTGTGCAAGCATAGATGAAGCTTCTTACTGAAGTTGAAAAGATGAAGAGGTCACAGGAGCAATGTGGAGTTTAGCAGTAGATCACTGCCATCTAGAGCAGAGTTATGGAGGTGACACAGAAACTCCAATCGGTGCAGGATGAATCCTAAACACTTTTTGAAGAGATCGAGGGACAAGGCTCACAATTGGTGATCTAAAAATGAAGAAGACTTGAAATACTTGAAATTATTTGCAATGTAAATGTTATGTGTTTAAAGCAAAAGGATCAGTTTGCAACACATAGATTAAGGGATTACTTATGTGAAATACACATAGACAGTAGAAAAATCAATGAACATAAGCATATAAACACAACAATTGATAAAGGAGTTCACCCCTCTCTTGGGCTACATCTCCTGCTCCAGCTTCCAATGGATCATTATTATTAATTGCTCAAAAGTTCTCAAAAACATGTCTTACAATGCTCAAACTGACAAACTGACTACTCCAATGGCTTCAGAGCGTCCAAAAACCCCTGTCTGGGCTCTTTCGGCACCTCAATCGGTCGAAAAATGAAGAAGTTAGGCCTCCTGGAAGTCTTCCCCTTCAAGCTTGTTGTATCTGCATCTGCAAATTGCACCCTTGTTAATTGAACCTGGCACACACACAATAAGTAGCGTGAAAACCCAGCACCAGGCGCAATCACGCCAACGGTGCAAACCGTAGGATGGTTAAGGGCGCGCCAGCCCCTAACCGCCTAGCACCTCGAGCATATGGGTCATAACATGACCACGCGCTATAATAAAAAGGGCTCTGTTTTAATACCAAATAAAGTAATGACACATGGCGGGTCAGTTATTAAACCATGGAAACCACTGTTAAACAAACCCCACGCGCATATACAAAGGTCACATGGTATATACAATGGTCACGGGCTATGTACAAAGGTCACGGGCTATGGTTTAAACCCCGCACCAACCGTTAGGTGCATAGCATATATGGTATGGACATATGCGAAAAAAAATGACCATGGGCCAGGGCTAAGCCCCGGCCCGACCCCCCGCCAACGGTTACAAACTTTGATTTTAAATATAAACCAACGCATATACATGTTGAGTAACAACCCATGGTCCGTTGATCGGACGGTCTTTGCGAAGGCGTAAGGTGGAGGGGAGGTCCGGGGGTCGAACCCCACGGACTCCATTACATTTTACATATAACAATCAACCAATTCTGGGGTGCCACGTGGCAGACCATGCTTGGGCCACGTGGCACCCAATCACTCGCTCGAATAGTGCCACATGTTGACTCCCCATTCGACCACCTGTCATCCAATAATAACTGCCATGTCACCACACGTACGATTGTACGGCTCTGCCACATCATCCTGTACGGACTGTACAGTCAGCATCAAAAATTTTTGCCTATTTGACTTGATGAACAGATTGCAATATCTCTCACTATTGACGTTCGTTTTAGACGAAACGGGTTGCGTTGGGTTTGCAACGACGAGGTCTACGCTCTCGTCCGGTTTGAAGTGATTCTGAGAACTTTTAATTTTTGAGCAAAATTTGATCCCCTGATCAATTGGAACAAGTGGTCACAACAGTAGAACAACACTTGGAAGGGCCTGTCACCGAGCAAGTAATTTAGGAGTTCATCGAGTAGGAGGCTATAGCGAAGTAGCAATTCGAGGCAGCTTGAGATAAGCTCGAGGCCTTCAAAGTAGAGTTGCCCAGATCAGAGTGACTCGGGACGAGTCAAAGGTGAGTGTTGGAAACATGTTGGCCCTCGACCAAGTTTTGAGGAAGCATTGGTCGTGTTTGACCATTTTTGGGACTTCGACATGCTGGTCGAAGACAAAGTGCCCAGGCGAAGTGGAGATCGCGGGATCTCACCCATTTTGTGGGATTTTGGGGCTTTTAGGGTTTATGTAACTGGTATGGGATGTCATCCCATGGGTTTACCCATGTCTAGGCCCTTTTTGTAATGTATAAATAAGTAGCTAAGGATGTAAGAAGTAGTTATAGTTATTATAATCGGCTTAGTGCAAGAGGTCATTGGCTTAGTGCACGACTAGAGTATGTTAAGACTTGCAGAGCTAAGTGCAAGTGACTGTGTAAGGCTTTGTGTCGTGACATGATTTTTAGGAAGGTGGATCTAGCATGTTGTGTGCAAATCACCTATCCAGTGTGGAGTGATATTTGTGGCTCTGTGCCTGTAAGAATATTGAAGGAGACTAATAAAGAAGGAGAAGAGATGGTGGATGTATCCCCACACTAGGGTGAACCACGTATATCATGTGTTGATGTGCTTTGTGCAATATTGTTCATGGTGTTTATGTATCTATTTTCTTAGTGCATTGTCCTTGGTGTATGATAGATAGATATATGAATGCTTAGTGCTTTATGATGTGAATGAATGTTAGATCTGAGCTTATGCTAAGTGCTTAGAAGTGTTTGATCTATTTATTACAACACAGTTCTGTATGTAAGGGTTAATCTGTGATGTGAATAAGAATCATAACTTAATGCAAATTATTGGCTAAGTGCTTTGTTAAGTATTGTGATCACAGATCTGTGTCCCAGCTAGGTTGTAGGCACCTGATTCCTGCAACCCCCCTGCCTCTACCTCAGGTGAGACTTCATATGCTTCGCAGGTGTTGTCGAAAGGCTCGGTAGTTAGGGTTTTGTTGGTGTGTTGTTGAAGCATTGAACCCTAGGTATGCCCATGTGCCAACACCATCCATAAAAGGCTCTATCAAATTTGGATTTGTTACCCATAGTCTTGTTGGATTCATATTATTTTTCGTTTTAAGTTGGGTTTTGAAACCATGACTTGATGAGTTTTTATTGAACTCTGTTGAATCTTGACTTAACCATCGGCCATTAATATTTTTCAATGCATGCATAAATGTATGGTATCAAGGTCGTATTGAAATATTGGTTGAACCTATTGAAAAGTTTTGAACCCTCATCGATTATAAAACATATGTGGAGTTGTATATTCATTGGGTTTGAAAGTTTGATGAGCCCAAATATAAATGTTTGCACGGAGATTAGTGAAACCCTCACACCAGGTTTTGAGTTCGATCCATATGAAGACTCTTTACTTCTTTGAGCTTGATTTTGACAAAAAGGAAATATTATTGAAGTGGCTAGGTGCTCAACATGTGTGTTCAAGTTTGCATGAAAAAATGTTTTGGTCACAAAATGATTGCATGCATAGTTTCGTTGGTACAATGAGTTTTCGAAAACATGGATTGATTGTAAAGTTTTTTATGCTATATAATTTTTTCAAGCCTATCTATTTTGGTTTGATCATGTCTAAAGATAGATGACAGAAAATATATGTATCCTAAAAAGATAGATTACAATAGCATGAGTTGTTGATCATGTGTTAACACAGTTGGATATATTTACATACTTGGCATTCATATAATGAAATGGATATGACCATGATTTGATGGTTGTTGATTACAACGGTTTAAAAATATTGAAGGTTGAAAGCATTGGAACATAATCAAAGATTTAAGAATTGTTGGTTGTTTTCTATTATGCATATAGGACCAAACTATTATAGCCTTAATTTCAAGACGTAAATGGGGTATGAAACATGAATATTCGATGTGATGGGAAGCAGAAAATTTAGTGGCAAGTTCTGAAAAAGGAATCTGAGGCAAAAAAGGATCAAGACTAAGAGGTCTATTGGGTGCTCTAGCCAATGACCCTAGTCGCGGATCAAGACCCATCATGATAACGCTCACCAGTTATGAATCAGTTGAAGATGATGGATGTGTCATCTCATCCTTTGGAATTTCTATGGAATCCATGACTTATGGGATGGCCCCTTCTGAAGGCAACTCAAAATATAGGATGTCATGTGAACTTGGAGATTCAACAACTCATATGGGTGGAGTAGGTTTATCACACTCCATATGAGGATGGAGTTCATCACTAGTATCATTCGATGCGGATGGGATTTTTGGATCGACAATCTCGACCGTAGTGAGTAGCATGGAAGCTCCAGATGATTCAACATCCTCAGGGTGAGGTACCACCCAAGGATCGGAAGACTCAAGGAATCCACTAGTAAATGATGAAATCATGTTGATATGAGCTACATTAGCAATGGGAGATGGTGGGGGAAGGGGAAAAATCCCCATCAGTGAAGGACCTTTGAACATCCCCACACCGACATTCATATAAGACTCTTTGATATCACTGACAAAGGGTACATTAAACCTCGCATTGGAACAAAGGTCTGGGGTACATAATGCAAGCTAATCGAGCATAACAATATTCCCTTGGTGAGGAAAGCATAGGAACCTAAAGATCGATGATAAAGCTATAGTCGTCTCATAGAACCAAGTACTCTTGAGTAACAGATTGTACTCAAGAGATGCATCGACAACCTTTACATCAACAGAGACATAATTACCACCTAAATCGATGGGTAAGGCAGTGCTTATTCCATGGGGTTGGAAAAAAATTTCTTCAAATGTTGTCAATAGTGTTACAGATGTGTTGTGCTTAGGAGAGCCAAGAGCCTTCCAACAAGAAATGGACACGGTGCAAGTCGAGGCTCCTTCATCCACCACTGTCCAGTAGATTTTTTTCCCCAATGATCATACTATGATCTTGAAAGCAACTTGATGGGAGAGCCTATGAGTAACCTAAGAAGAATAAAAGGTCATCAAACTCGACTCGAAGAGATCACCCCTACTTATGCTTGATATCAAGGCTTTCCACTGCATGGGGTGGCTTTGGAAGACTTCAAGTGCAGACATGACACATGGTGCCTTGGCCAAGTCTTCCACAATATTGTAGTTGTGGGCGGCCTATGTGTTGGGATTATGCATCGTGCGTCGAAGAATTCCCTTCGGTCGGAAAAGTGGTGCGTCAAAATATGGCTTCTCAATCTGAATAGGGCCACTAGGCTGGGAAGAAGATGTTGTTTCTAGTGCAACATGGGAAAGCTTAGAAATGTCCTGGTTTTTTTCCCAAGTCTATGAATTAACCATTTGGTCACACATAAAAATGGAAGCATTCAAGGAGGACCCCTCGTGGTGAGGGGTACCTGCCATGCCCCCTTGCAGAGGAGTGGGATTTTTGGCAATCATGTTTTTAGGATGAGAGGGGAAAGGATGGGTTAAGAAAGCACGTTGTTAGGGGGTCTGTTGTTGTGCCAAGAATCTATGGACCTCATCCTTTCGAGGATGTTGGTGAGTAGGGTAGTCATCCCCACAAATTGGTAAGGAAAATGACTATTCATTTTCTCCTTAGTGCCTCCTTGTTGGGTGTTTTGGGTGGAGGCAGTCCCTTTCTGGGTATTAGAATATTTATTTTTGTTTCTTTTCTTCATCCCTCCAGGTTGTTGAGGATTTTTCAGGTGTGTGGACTAAATTGAATTCACCTCGGAGGTTTGAGTAAGGAATACAATATTTTGAGCACTAGTACCAGAAGTTGATGGGTTCGACTTAATGGACATTTGACCCATCTGATCAGCTAACTGGTTTACAGAGGTATGGGAAAAAAAACAACCACACCATTAGCATGGGGTCTCGGGTTTAACTTCCTTGCATCTGTCAACGACCTAGGAGCATTTGAAATGATGTCATAAAGTCTTCCTAAATTAGAATAAATCAAATCCAAGTGTTGGGCATGCAAAATGGTCCACTCCTCCGTAGTTGCCCCGACCATAGCTACATGTTTGGCAATATATTGTAGGAGGGACTTTGTGAACCATTCCATGAAGAGTTTATCAGGAACTTGAGTCTCAATCATCCTATGTCTTCGTCTCCACTCATGTATATGATGAAAAGTCTGAGTGGCATTATCTTGATGTAGTGAAGTTAATATCTCGGTTCCTATCTCATACTGTATGGGAAATTGGTGATGCATTAATAACTCCATTGCCATATCATTGAAGCTTTTAAAGGAACCACCTTTTAATTCAATGTACCATTTGGCGGCATCTTCGATCAAGGATCTATGGAAAATACGCAGCCTCACACTATCATCCATCAACAAGTTGGATGAGAACCATAAGTGGTATGTCATGATGTGTGTGGAGGGGTACTCTCCTGGCTTACCGTTGAATTTTGGGATATCATATGGCAACTTTGAAGGCATTGTCTTCCATGATGGTTCATGGGAAATAGGTTCATTTTAACCATGACAAATATGATAAATCTAACGTTGTGATTAAAGGAAACGGTGCAAATGAATACTAGGAGGGAGGTGAAGTATATGTTGTCCCAGATGGATTACGGTCCCCCTATATTGCTACTACTGAAGGGTTTGGGAGCTCTTGAAGAGTGAGTGCCCCCAAGAATGGTGGCACTTCTAGGGGCATGACTAATCCCATAACCAAACATGCCCCCAAGGGGGTTTCCCCTGGGGGGAAATTTGGACCCTCCAGGAAAACAATTCCCAAAGTTTGTCCTAGGGAAGAAACCCCCAGAACTAGATATGTTAAAAAAGGGAAAATATCCCCAAGGTAAAAATATTCCCCCAAGGGATGTGCCCCCAAGGAAAGGTTTGCTTACCTTAGGAAAGTGAAAACCTCCTTATGTATTATTTCCCCCAACCTGACTAGGGATGTTCCATTTGAAAGGTGAACTAGAACCTGACGATATTGGGCCGCTCATAGGAATAGTGGAGGTGGAAGGAATTCCACCCCCCATGTTGAAACCAAGGCTCAGCCCATCATTGGAATAAAATCCAAAGGTGGGAATCGTGATAGATGGGATGAGTGTAGAAATGTTAGGTAAACTAACGGATGGAAATGATGACATAGCTAGCGTCCCCCAAATTGAGGGACCTGTAGAAAATGGTATGGACGGTGTAGGTCCAATGGAGATAAGGGGTGGTACCATGGACATCACCGGGATGCCCACTAGGGGATTGCCCCCAGTACCACTTGATGATGGGATCATAGGCTCAACTACACTAGATGAAACACTCATTCCTGCCATGGTGGGAGGACGACTAAACAAAGAGAAAGGCTCACTAAAAATTTCCCTTACTTGGAAAAGTATACGGGCATTTGACTCAATCAAAGGAGGATTAAAATTTTGTGGAGGATGTTCATCTACCACTTCTACATTGACTAACCAGTCTCGTCAAACCAAATTTCAAGCCCTTCAAAATATTCATCAACTATCTCACGTCACTTGATAGGTGGTTGTTCCTCTATAATGGGTTCAAGTCCTCGTAGTCGATGGACCGACACGGTAGTTCATTCATAGTGAGTATACTATGTTAAAATCCAAACACAACTCAACCTAAGGCTGACCTATACTCGGACTCAAAGAGCACACCCTTAATCAAAACTAATATAACAACAAGTAAACCAATGGGTTCATGGCCCTTCCGAAAACCAACCCTATGGGGGAGATGAAGTCCCCACATAATTGGATAGCAAAGGTATGAGGAGCAGTTACAATGATCTACGCTAAATATCCCTAACCGATCCAAGCACCCTTTATTAAGGCGGGCACCCTCTGGGGGAATTGAGACTATGAACTAATGTTTGCCCCATATATTACAAGCACGTCCCACCTGCAATGACCTATGTAGCTCCCTAGGAAAGGTCACTAAGGTTACCACCTAACAATCAATTGTTGGGAGAACAGTTGTAGGTTTGAACACAAGTAAGGGCAAGGTAACAAGGCCCGAAGCTTCAAAGGGGTTAACCAACGAAACCCTCGTATACATAGGAATTGAAGCAGCATCATAAACACCAAAACAAGAA
>JASDQU010353977.1:0-11985 GCA_032191745.1 Picea mariana
GAAAATGAAGTCAATTATGTGACCCACGATATGGAATTGGCTTCCATAGTTCATGCTTTAAAGATGTGGAGGCATTACCTCTTAGGTAGGAGATTTTTACTTATGACAGACCATAGTGGATTAACGTATTTTTTTGACCAACCAAAGCTCAATGTGAGACAAGCTAGGTGGATAGATCTTCTTAGTGAGTTTGATTTTGAAATCAAACATATCAAAGGAAAGGAGAATAGGGTGGTTGATGCCCTTAGTAGAAGTATGAAAGTTGTTCACTTGGCAGTTGTAAGCGCCAGTGAATCAGACATCAAAGAGAGGGTCAAAACTGCACAAGAAACAGATGCATTTTTCAAGACTGTGACATCATACCTAAAGCAAGAGCCCATAGGGATGAAGTATGAAGGTTATTGGATGCTTAATGATGACCTGCTGACTTACAAGGGCAGATTATACATTCCAAATTGTGACGACTTGAAAAGGTTCGTAATGGATGAACTACACAAAAGACCATATACTGGTCATCTTGGTTATCAGAAAATGATCACGGCCACTAGGAAACTATTTTACTGGCCTGGACTGAAAAATGACATAGTTGATTACTTAGATAAGTGTCTAGAATGTGAGCAAGTCAAGGTAGAGCACCAAAACCCAGCAGGGTTGTTGCAACCCCTATCAATTCGCAAATGGAAATGGGAAACCATCTCCATGGATTTCATCACAAGATTACCAAGATCAACCAAACAAAATGATGACATCATGGTAGCTCTAGACAAATTGAGTAAGGATGATCACTTCATACCTATCAAGTCAACTTGCAAAGCAATAGATATTTTCAACATCTTCATGAAAGAGATATTCATATTGCATGGCATGCTTAAGGAAAGTATATCTGACATGGATACAAAGTTTAATTCAAACTTTTGGAAATATATGTTTGTTGGTTTTGAAACCAAATTGCTCTTTTTTGTATCTTATCACCCTCAAACCGATGGGAAAACAAAGAGGGTAAACCAAGTATTAGAAGACATGTTGACGATGCAAGTAATGCATCAACCCAAGAAGTGGGAGGACTACCTACCACTGGTAGAATTTGCTTACAACAATGGTTATCAAGAGTCATTAAAAATGAGTCCTTTTGAAGCCCTCTATGGAAGGCAATGCAGCATTCCAATCAGTTGGAACAACCCAGTAGACAGAGTTACAATCGAGCCAGATATGCTAAAGGAAATGGAACAGCAAGTGATTCATATCAGGCAAAATCTGAAGATAGCCCAGGATAGACAAAAGAGTTATGTAGACCTGAAAAGGACTCCTAGAGAGTTCAAAGCAGGGGATCATGTGTATCTCTGAGTTAGACCCAGGAGAAGCTCCTTGAGGATGGGAGATTGTGTCAAGATGGCACCCTGGTATTGTGGACCCTTTGAAGTTTTGGATAGAGTGGGACTAGTAGCCAATCATCTAGCACTTCCTCCCACAATGAAGGCACATAGTGTTTTCCATGTTTCTTTATTAAAGAAGTATGTACATCATTCTAATCATATTATTGATTGGTTTGTGATTAAGGTGGAACCCAAGGGAGAATTTCTGCCAGAACCTCAATGCATAATAGACAAGAAGGAAACCCCACTCAGGAATAGAACAATTGCACAAGTCAAGGTGCATTGGAAACACTTTGGCCCAGATGAAGCTACATGGGAAATGGAGGATGCCATGAGACAGGCATATCCATTTTTTTTTACTTCTGTACATACAGAGTACATTGGCAGATAGAACATCAAGGACGATGTTCCTTTAAGGGGGAGGGGATTGTAATACCCTTGTTTCCCCCAGTTTGTAAGTATAACTATAATTGGCCAAGAGACTATGGAGAACTAAATATGTGTGAATGTTTAATTTAATGAACCCTTGTATAAAAGGGTCGATGTATGAATTTATGTTGTTAATAGAATTTGAATATGTCTTGCACAACTGCTGAAAGGGGGAAAGTTTTCCAAGTTAGACCATGGACGCTATGAGAGGCATGGTGAAGGGAAATCAAGTATGGTTGAGATGACCCTCACCAAACCAGTACCTACTAGGTGTAATTGCTCAACAATTCTCTGACCCATAAATGAATTACCAATAAGGTTGGTAGTTGGAAGGCCATCCTCAAGAGTTAATGAGGAGATGGGGCAGGGTACCCATCTTTAAGGCTTCCAGGCCTGACCACGAATTGGAATTCGGACCCACGCAACCTTGCTGAGGAAGGCAAGAAAGGAGGTAATTCAGGGACAGAGAGATCGTCGAGATAGCAGAGTAGAAAAAAAAAATGCTCTCCTGAGAAGAGAAGGGAAGCATACTTCGACTTGAAATTTGAAAGAAAAAGCTGAGTAGTAAGTTCGTTTTGGCTTAAAGAAGCCATGGATAGGGTCTCGCTACAAGCTGATAAACAAGGTTGATGAGTGAGTAAGAAGGTACTCGTGTAGACCTCCTTGCTTGGAGTAGATAAAACCAGACACCTAGTTCCTGTGGGATAAGGAGAGTAACCTTCGTCCCTGACTATTATGGAGCAAAGAGAAAGAATCTATCTTGGAGCATCATGGTCTAGCTCAGGGGTTGGCCAGTGTTAAATCTAGTGGGAGTGGTTGTGCCTATGTTTGGGAGGAAACAAGCATCCCTTTCAACAGTTGCTTCACAGTTTCCAATTCTGATAAGTATTATCATACTCTGTGTGTTATATTTGATGTGATGATGAAATGTTTGTGTTTATAATTCAGTATTTGACAGTTATTAAAAGAGCTCTGTGATTTTCGTAAATTGTTATATCTATATGATCTTTCAATTTATTTCAATTTTGTTGCTAGAATAGTCATGAAATGTGAATCCATAGGAGAAAGGGGGTAGGGTTGAATGAAACACCTAAGCCTTGCCAACCCCATGAAGTTCACCTTAGCGAGAATGTTAACTTCAAGTCTGTGGGAGAAGGGTGTTTTCCTTCTGTTATAGCAAGATTTGCCTCACCCTATGCAATCTTGCACAGAAGGCCTTTTTCCATTTCCCTATGCAGACTTTTCATCCCTTTTTGCAAATCCCAGAGCTAAATATACATTTTTCCCACATATACTCACCTTGCCTACTATACAGCATGTGTATATGTAGGTTGCACCACTACAGCCCGTGTACATCGGAATTTGTGCCCAGAAATGAAAAACGGTTTGGGTTTCCATGTCACGACAGGAGATCAATGATCCTTGGCCTTGCATATACTGGAAACGTTCCAACTCGGCTCTTCAGTTCCATTTGAAGATTTTAAATGGGCCAATTCTAAGCTATGGAAAAGAGGAGAAAGAATTCAACTTTGAGAGCAAATTTGATCTGGAAGAATTATTCACTTCACATTGAGTCTACATCCCTTTGTCCTTTAAGTCTGAACACAGTGTTCAACCCCCAAGCTCTTCAGTTATTGATTGAGAACTTAATTGTCTCTCTTATATGAGCTTGCATTTTGTGGAGGATTGAAGCGGTGGAGGCCCAGCTGGAAGGAACTTAGTTTCTCGGTTTCGAACCGTGTCGACACGGAAGTCTGTAACTTTTTCACTTTTGTTGATCATATATTAATAGAAATACTATTTTCCCATCCAATTGATATCTTGCAAATATTTGAATTATTATTCCATGGGTGTGTTTGTTATGTATATTAATGGATTATGCTATTGAATTTGATAACATCATATATTATCACCATATGCTTGCTTTGCTTAGTTTTTGAGGACTAGTTGCAAGTATATTGCTTTAGGTCAAGTGCTCAATGGTGGACTTCATCGAACGTCTAGATGAGGTAGACCTTTTATCTTGTCTTGCTAGCATATTAGTTTATATAGCATACATGAGAATAGAGTTGATTTCTGTAGTCATTTCTGTCTATTGTGGTTTGCCCCTAGCCATAGAGATATTTTCCACGTAACATAATTGGCGACCATACAGGGGATTGAATCTTATTTCTTAGGGTTTTGAGTGTTTTTCTCCTTAGATTTATCTCATTCCTATTGCGTTTCTTGTCGTATCATTGCTTGATAGCCTCTATTCACTTTGGGTCTGAGTCTTGCAGCCTTCTCCTTTGCCTAGCTGTGTTTTTTAAACATATATGTGGGTTTTTGCTTGATAGTCGCGTATATGTGCATGATGTCCTTCTGCAAGCTACGTACATTCGCGTTGTTTCCATGAACAGATGCATACATCAACCTCTTTTGCTTGTTTGTTGGGTTTGGTGGTTGCTAGGTAGGTTTTGATGATTGTTGAGTCTTCTTGGGTCTCTGTAGTGACTGTTAAGTGTCTGTGGGATGACAGGAAACCTATCTTTGGTTGAATTTTTGGGCGGAGTCTTTCTCATCATCTTTTCATTTTGATTGTCCTTGTACGTTGGGCTGGGTGTTTTTCTCCTTGGTATCCTACTTGAGTTGTCTCTTTCTATACACAATAGAGTCTATATATCAAGTTGTTGTTCAATCCACGCATTTTCATTTTTCTTATATTGAAAATACAAAAATATTAGGCATTTTGCATTGATTGGCATTTTGATCTTTTGAGTCTTTGTCATTTAGCTTAGTGCATGTAAAGAAAGATTTCATTTTTACTTTAGAATTGTAGAGTTGAAATTGAAAATTGCATTGTTTTAGAAAGCATATCATTCATTGAAAATTGAAGTTAGGACTTTGCATTGTATTCATATTTACTTTACTTGTTGAGTCATAACATCATGAGTTTCATCACTGCACCTTTTTGAGTAAGCATGGCCATTAAAATTAACGCTATAATTTAAAATTGATTAGTAACGATTTTATTTTCTAGGGTGCACAAACTAGCTTAGGATTTAGTTCCTTGGAATAGGATTTTGTGAGGAAAATTCTCTAAGGCTATTAAATCAACATATGTGTCTGAATAAGGGAGTGGAGAAATCCATTGTATAATCGGTAATATCAAGAGGCTCCGCTTACACCGGAGTTAATCATGAGGTCGCGCGAAGTCGGTTTAAGGGTTACCCCGCGATACCTTCTTGGCGCCAGAGATATTTTTTGGGATCTATTCGTATCTGGGGATATTGCTAGTGCCCTTACCTCCGTGAGAGGCGGTACTTTCAAGGTTTCAGGATTTTCTACCCTACCCATACAGTGGACCTGACTTATGACTACTCACTTGTGCATCGGTTATACATTGGTTGCTTAGTTGCTTGACTTACGTGCCACATAGGTTACTTGCAGGGGTTATTTTGCAGGTACCCTGGGTCAGATAAGGGTCAGACAACACACAGCCTTTATGGAGGATTACCTCTCCGGGGGGATCTGACCAACTAGTTGTTAAGCCCACGAGGGACCTTATAACTAATTTTGTTACCTATGATCTTAGCAGGGAGTCTCAAGCCCCTCTTGGGTGAGACATACCTTCTTTACGAAGGGAGGCCCCTTTCAGCCACTTTACCCCATTTGTGTGCATATTGGTTGTTTGATTATTTTTGGTGTGCTCATTGATTACTAGTTGGCCTTAAGATTTATTTTTGTATCTTGAGTCTTAAGTCATCGTGGAGTCGAACCATCCTCCCCGCCGGTCCCGCCGCTTGTTACAGTTACCACTAGATTTTGAGTCTTTGCCTTCTAAAAGGCATAGAGTTATTAGATGTGGTACACACACCTCCATTGTTCAGACTTGTGATCCTACAAGGATGAGTACTGAACTGAGTCATCATAATACTAGGAGCCCTTCGACTCCCACACCTACTATAGTTAATGGCACCCCTTCGACTTCTGCAACCACAATGGTTGTAGTGTCAAAGGCACCTATCATCACTACTGCATGTTCTATAGTGAATGCTCAATCTATTACCTCAAACCCATTTGGGTCTCTTGGTCACTCATCGAGCTATAATGTTCAGTCCATCTCTATGGCCTCTAGTCCTTTTTCCTATGGTATGCCGAATTTTACTTCACAGTTTTCAAACTCCATCCCAGTTGTTGGCCCTAATGTTAGCATTGGACTTGGGGGCATAACCCCTCATTATACTCCATTCTCATTTGGTAGCTCTCAGATCCCTCAAATGACTCCTACTATGGGAGGCATTCCCTATTTTAACCTTGGGTCTAATCCTCTTGCTTCTGGGTGGAACAACCAACCTGACGAACAAGCTTCGGCTCAAGTTTCATCTTATACCCTCACCTCCTCAGTGTCGATTCTGACCAACACGTTTGGCATGATGAATGAACCTCTATCCTTCAGATTCACACCCGAAGGAGGTCAGTTTCACACCTTAGGAAACCCCCAACTCGAAGCCACTCCAGCTGTGGGCAAATTTTATAACCCCCATTAGAACATTCCTACTGGAATGATGCCCAACCAACCTCTTATGAATCAGCCTAGAGGAGGATCTTACAATCTTGGACAGGGCCATGGTTCTGCCCAGAACCCTAGATAGGCTGCAGTTCCTCAAACACAATATTTCTAGGGAGCTTGGGGCTAGATTCGGCAACCCCATCTCCCTTTCCTAGCCACACTTAACTTGCCAGACTTGTTTAAGTTGATGAACGACCCTATGTGTCATTATCCTACATGGCCCCCCGTCCCCACCAAGCTTCCTTCGGGCATTCCAAAATTCGAAGGTAAGAATGGTGAGGATCTCGGTGATCACGTCACCACCTTTCACCTATGGTTCTCTTCAAATTCCCTTAATGACGATTCCATTCGGTTAAGATTATTTCAACGCACCCTCATTGGGGTTGTTGTGAAATGGTATATCCAGCTACCTAGGGGGGAATATGGGACCTTTAGTTAGATGGTGTTAGTCTTCCTTAACTACTTCCAATTGTCGGTTCGTTACGATGTTGAGCTAGAAATTCTATCAACTTTATGCCAGGACATAGCCACTAACATCTCAGATCACATCCAAGAGTGGCGTAGATGAAAGAGGTTAATTAAGACCTCCATACCCCCATCCTTTCTTTTAGAATGGTTCCTGAAGTATTTGCAGCCTCCTATCTCGAAGGACGTTGCTACAACTGCGGTTACAACTGAGGAAGAAGAAATCTTCAAAGCCCAGCAGTTAGATCTTATATACGCTCAGTCTAGGATGTTATATCACATTCTTTCGGACGCACTGAGTTCAACCTATGACCCTAGAAAAAACCCCGGACCTCATGATGATGGCATTGTAGGCTCCGCCAATGTGAAATCTGCAGACTCAGTGACAAGCCATTTGAAAGAGTTGTCTCTAAACTAGTCTGCAGGAGGTCCAGCTTCGTCTGTGTCTTCCAATCCCACTCAGTCGGCAGATGTACATTCTGTGCAATCGTCGACCAGCCCAAATGGTAACCAGTAACCAGGCAGTAATAAAAAGAAAGGACGTAATAATAATCGTAAGGGTGGGAAAAATAACAATAAACCCAAGGACAATGGTAATAATGAGAAGACAAATAATAATGTTGGAGAGGGCAAGAAAGAAAGGTGTAAGGTGAAATTTCCCTATAAGCTTTGTACAGAGGATCATCTTACTCATTTATGCCCCAAACTTGCAGAAGTTGTGAGGCTCTTATCTCTGCTGCCCGTCGTGTTGATGAATCCTTTCCCACATAACCAACACATGGCCTCAAGCTCCTCTAATGCGAGAAATGTGGTCAGCGGGAGTCAAAACCCACCGTCACAAGACGGTGATTGTTTGTGTATCAATATGGTCAATTCTCAAGTTAATGTAGCCACCTGGTCTCGCGATTACAGTTCCTCACAAACTGTACCTGGTTTAGAATCTCCTCCTCCTCCCCCAGAGATGACTCTACAGATCGAAAAACTAGAGCCACCGCCTCGTATTCTAAAAGAATTACTCAAGCGCTCTACCCACAATCCAAATGCTAGAACCACCCAGAATTACACTATTGTTGAGGATCTGGGTCAAACCCCTTTTGCGATGTCGGCTCTGGAGGTACTCCAAACATGTCCTTCACAGAGGAATCCCTTGTTATCTACATTAGGATCTCTAGACCCTAGTGGCTCAAAATTTATCAAGTTTGACATCACAGATGTGAAGCCTCGCTTGCCTTACCATGTGGCATTCCAAATCCATGTGGGGTATTCAAAGTATACCATCAAACATGCAGTTGTTGATGAAGGTGTCGCTACATGTGTGATGTCCCTGATCTGTTGGAAAGCTCTCAACTCTTCGACTCTCTCTCAATCGTCGACCATGTTGACTACTTTTGACGATCGTTTCTTCCACCCTCACGGTATTCTTCCTGCCTTTCCGGTCCAGTTAGGTGGGAAGATGGTAGAGGTGTATGTCGAGGTAGTTGATGCACCTCTAGGACGCAATTGGACTTATGCTATGACTGTCATCATATCATTTTTCTTCTGTACTCTTTGTTTTCCTCACGATGGGAAGATTGTGACAATCGACCAATTATCCTTTGTGTATGCTAGCCCCAATGCAATTGTTGGACTGTCGACAATTCTCAGCCGGCAACTGAGAATATTGATGTCGAAATATATTCATCCCTTATGGGTACCTTCGACTTCATGGCATCGATTCACCATGTTTACGCCATGTCCAATAGGCCCTTTTCGTCAGACAGGTCCATTCCTTTCCCCACTTCCTATTTTAACGATCCTTGGACCCTACCTTCCTCGACTTCATCTAGTGAAGGTCAGTCGCATGTTGGAATGGCCATGCCACTATCAGAAGTGGAGATTGTGTATCAAGTTTTTATTGACTCTTCCATCGATCTCGATCCTATTACCTCACCAACGGACGAGGAGGATCATGTTCTTAAGCTTGTGTGGGCCACTTCATTGTCTTGCTCACATGACTTCCTCAATGAGACTTTGCCCTCGGATGAATCCATCATCGAAGCCATGAATGGTTCTGAAAAACCTTGGGATGATATGCATCATCGCTCTTATTTTCTCCCAGAGATTGCTAGAATCGAACAAGATGACTTTCGATCTACTTTGAGCGAGATAGTCAGTCAAGTCGTAGTTCCACTTGACACGCATGGCGTTTATGCCGAAGTAAATATGGAGAGTATCTCTCCTACCGTCATGATCGATATCTCTCGTACCCCTGGAAAGATTAAAAATGTACATATCGGTGTGGATTGTCTGCCAGAAGTAATCCTAATCTACACCGAACTCTTAAAGGAATTCCAAGATTTATTTGCTTGGTCATATGAAGAGATGCCAGGAATCGACCCTCATATTGTCGAGCATGAGATTAGAACTTATCTGGATGCTAAGTCTATTTGAAAACATCTTAGAGTTGTCAATCCCCGGAAGGCCCCTACTATTAAGGCAGAGGTAGAGAAACTACTTAATGCTGGATTTATCTACCCGGTTCCTTTGACTGAATGGGTATCCAATCTTGTTCCTGTGAATAATAAGCAAGGAACCATCCATGTATGCATGGACTTTCATGACCTAAATAAATCTTGTATTAAAGACAACTTCCCGACACCTTTCATCGATCAGATTCTCGATGAGTGTGCGGGAAGCGAAGTGTTTTCTTTCAAGGACGGATTTTCAAAGTATAACCAAATTCAAATTAAACCTGAGGATCAACACAAGACAAAATTTATTTTTCCTTGGGGTACTTTCGCATACTGGAAGATGCCTTTTGGCCTTAAAAACGCCGGAGAAACCTTCCAACGTGATATGACCTTCACATTCCACAATATTAAGCATATAGTCGAAGCTTATCTTAACGATCTTGTTGCTCACTCTCGTAAGAGAGTGGATCACTCTAAGCACCTTCGGCTAGTTTTTGAAAGATGTCATCATTATAGAATCTATTTGAACCCTAATACGCGCATCTTCTGCATTAGGTCTGGTCATCTTTTGGGATCTCTAGTTTCTGAGACCAGGATCATGGTATATTTGTTAAAGGTTGAGGCAATACTTCGGTTTCCTCCCCCATGCGCTATTCCATAAATTCAAGGTTTACAGGGGAAATCTAACTTTTTACATCGGTTTATAGTAAAATATGCCAATATCACTAAGGGTTTCATGCATATTTTGAAGAGGGACACCCCTTTTATTTGGGATGAGTGAGCCCAGGAGTCCTTCGATGCTTTGAAGAAAGCCTTGGTATCGACGCCTCTGTTGAAGTATCCTTACTACAGTAGAGATTACTTTCTTTATATTGCCATTTCCGAGGAGACGATTGGTATGGTTTTGGTTTAGAATGATGATGAGCTCTGCGAGCACGTTGTCTACTATCTTAATCGAAACTTAGTCGATCCTGAACTCAATTATTCTCATGTTGAAAAGATAGTTTTGGCTACTATTCACACAGTCCAACGTTTACGCCATTACATATTGCTTTGCAAGACTACAGTGGTTGTCGATGTCAATCCATTTCAATACGTCCTTACCAAGCGTATCATAAAGGGGAAATATAATAAATGGATTTTAATTTTACAATAATTTGATCTCGATTTCGCTTCTGCGAAATCCAAGAAATCAGTAGTCTTTGTGGAATTAATATCCGACTTCCCATGATTGGATGAGGATATTATCCATGTTGATTCATTTGTAGACGAACACATTTTCCTTATCTCATCATCCGACCCCTGGTATGGAGACATTGTTCTCTATCTTCAAACTTTGAGGTTCCCTCGGCATCTCTCACGAAATGATCGACGGCATGTACGATACCAAGCTAAGAATTACACTATCGTCGATGACACTTTGTATCTCCAAGTAATAGACAATATCTTGTGCTGTTGTTTAACTCGCAAAGAAGTTGAGTCAATTCTAAACGATAGCCACAGTGGGGCTTGTGTTGGTCATCTATCTAGGCTTGCGACATCCCAGAAAATTTTGCGAGCCGGTTATTTCTGTCCATCTATCTTTAAAGATTGTGTTGAAGCGGTTAAGAAGTGTCACCCCTGCTAGGTGTTCGCTCGGAAAATGCGCTCGCATCCAGCCCCTCTTCACCCAGTCATTACCGTTAGTCCCTTCACCAAATGGGGGGTGGACTTCGTGGATTGAAACCCAACTTCGGTTGGGGGGAATCAACACATTATTGTGGTCATCGACTACTTTACTAATTGGGCCGAAGCCATGCCTACAGTTAAATCCGACGGGAATACTATCGTCTTCTTTGTATTCAATCAAATTATCGCTAGATTTGGTATCCCGAGTGAGATTGTCATTGATCATGGTAGTCACTTTCAGAATGAAATGATGGAAGAGCTAGCATCTAAGCTGGGGTTTAAGCATGATCATTCTTCCCCTTACTATCCCTAGGAAAATGGATAGGTAGAGGTCGTCAACAAGTCTCTCAAGACCATTTTGCAAAAAATTGTCAGCCAGAGTAAATCTAACTGGCATATTATGTTATATCCCGCACTCTGGGCATACCGAACCTCGATCAAGACTACCACCGAATTTTCCCCTTTCCAATTAGTACATGGTGTGGAGTCAATATTAGTTATTGAATGCGAAATCCCTTCTCTTAAGTTGGCAGTCACGTTCCTCCCTGACACTTTCGATCTCGAGCGACGCCTTGTACACCTAGAGAGTCTCGACGAGTAGCATTGAGATGCCTCTACGACTATTGAGGCAAATAAAAGACGTGTCAAGGTTCAGTACAATAAATTTGTCTGTCCTCGATTGTACGCTTAGGGTGACTTGGTCCTTTTATATGATCAAGCCAAAGAACCATTGGGGGAAGGCAAGTTTAAACCCATGTGGCATGGTCCCTATATCGTGCGATGTGTCTTAGAAAAAGGAACCTATGAGTTAGAATATTATGAAGGGAATATGTTGGTCGAGCCCAAGAATGGGCTCTACTTGAAAATATATTACGCTTGAGCCCCAAGCTTGGGCGTAACTCTTTTTATACTAATGTGATTTAGTGTATATATATTTTTCCTTTTTTTTTCATCTTCAGCTTACTTATCGATTTTTCCCTTGGTTGGAAGATGTCAACGGAGTCTTTGGTCTACTTAGGATTCATAGACAGAGCTAGTCATCATACAC
>JASDQU010353978.1:0-12067 GCA_032191745.1 Picea mariana
GTCACTTCCTTTTAACATTAGGGCCGACCTGACACTTTCTTATTTTGTAATTCTTTTCTTTAATTGTCTTCAGGGCCTACATGTACAATTCACATGACGTGACACATACCACCGGAAAGAGCATTATGTATACTATCCATCCATGGGTGTTGTATCTACATGTGCATTTTCCTTCATGTCCAAATAACTTCATCAATCTTGTGGTCCAAAACCCATGACTAGGGTTGACATCAATGACAACAACCAATCTTCCAACACACCCAAATCAATTCTACTGGGTGTTGATTCCTCATTCATTGATTCAATTCACAACATTTTTAGTACATTTTGTCGATTAAGTAGAATACCCAACTTTCATCTACTTTAATTTTCACCCTGTGATTGTAACTCTAAAATTGTCTAGGGAAAATTATTGCAATAGTAGGCTATGTAGGTTCATCACACCATTGGATCTTTTGGAGACTGTCAATTGATAATTTATAGTTGACCAAGAGGCCGACTAGATGGTTGACTAGGAATTCGATTGGTCAAGTAGTTAGAATAGAACAATTGATTGGTATAAAATAAGGCATAAATTAGGGAGTTTTTTATGCACCCTAACCAATCTATGTTGACCTCATCTTTATCACTTCAAGGGAGTTGACTACATCTTGGTGCTATATAAGATAGCCCTATGGGTTTATCTATATCACGTGAGAATGATGAATAAGTGTGAAATCTATTATGATGAGTTGTGCTTAGTTGTGCTTAAGTGGTGTAATGATGTATTTAGACACCACCTCTCTCTTGGAATACTAGCTCTGTAATCTACTTAATCATTTGATTTGCCAACATAATATTGGATCTAGTGGTTTCAGATCTAGCATATTGTCAACAAATCTCATGGAGACTATCAATTATACATTCTCTTAATGAGTTGGATCTATTTGATAGATTGACTTAGGGTTTAGAATTGCAAGTTGAATCTAGGATTAAATATATAGATCGACACTATGAGTTCCAAGCTAGAGCTTGTGGTTTTGAATGGACACTATTGTGAAATTTGGGCACAAGATATAAAAATGTTGTTGAAGAGTAAAGCATTATGGAAGTTTACAAAAATTGTGGTTCTAGATCTAAAGGATGACCCATTGAAGTTTTTCATTAACGAGAAGAAGGATGGGGATATAGGAGTCATAATGATCTACATAGGCTAGCGAGTTTCATTGTCATACAAGTAGGATTGGCTACCCTAATTCTATCTAGAAGAAGATGAAGATCATGTTTGATGAATTTGATGAATGTCAGGTTGTGCAAATTAATAAAGAGTTATTCTCTCTAGATCCTCTCTCTTTTGAAAGAACTGAAGACTACTTGGCCTATGTGAAGGGACTTCAATAGAAATTCAATGAATGGAGAAAGGGTTTTCCCAAGAAATATGGTCACCTCATAGAACTGGTTCCGATGAATTTAAAGATATTGTATGATGTGTTTTTTCAATATTCCATTCCAATTGGACCTCTAGAAAATTTGATGATAAGGATTACTTCATTGATTCTTTTTGTGGTTTACTTATTAAGGCATAGGAAAAATTGCTTAATGAAGGGAAACTTGAAGTCAAGCAACATTCCCATTTTCTAAAGGGAAAAGGTCAACCTAATTATAAAGAAAGAGGTCAATAAGAGAAAGAGCATGATTGCATCAACCCAATTGATAAGAAGAAACATGGTGATCAGACTTCAATTAAGAAATTTATAAAGAAGAGGACTAACCATGATTGTGGGAAATTGGGGCATATGGAGAAGGCTTGTTGGTCGAATACCAAGGAACTATAGGATAAAGTAAAGAAACTTAAAGGAGACATGTTGACTAGAAGTTTGATTGAGTTCAAGAAAGAAACTTCAGAAAATAGGGAAAATTACTATACATTTTCGGTTAGTACTTCTTAGGCCTATGCTCATACTTCTCAGAGTGAATGGATAGTTGAATTTGGTTGCACCCATCATATGGATAAGGATGACTCTCTCATTTTTTCATTAAAAGAGGCCATATAAAAGTAAATATTTGTAGCAAATGATTTGTAACATATCAAAGAACCCATGTACCCGTTGGAATGGTGGGGTAGATGAAAATTTTCTGCAATTTCTACAATCTTGCCATACCATTAAACTCTGATACCAAATAATTTTTCTTTCATGTCATATGATGAAATTATACATGCAAAGAAAACATGTAAAGTCATACAAATCATGTAAAGACAAAGATTTATAAAATGCAAAACCATTCTTTAATCATATAGAAAAAAAACTCATTTTTGCACATTATAAACATCATAAAAACATATATAACATAATATTTATATTTAATAATGAATTGCACAAACTTCTTGTTGATGTGGGACATTCCTCCCAATCGTAGGTACTATTGCACTAGGCATTTCTCCAAAAGGGCACCCTTGTGCTGGGGCTATGAGTCCACAAGGATAAAAACTAAATCTCTCAATATAGTTCCTAGTAGTTGTCTCATCCTAATCACTCATGCAAACATCCCAATCACCATCTCACTTTAATCCTTAAGTATACACAACCCTATGGGTGGATCCCTTTATTTGTAATGCAGTCCCTCAAGATACCACACCCCCTTACAAAGATTCAACATAGACTGGCTAGAAAAATATCAATGTTGGGATATATGTAATACCCCCAGGCTAAACCCCAATTGTACACATAAATGTAAATGAACATATAGGCTCGTGAGCCAGTACATTTTGGGCCAGAGTTCCTTTGTGTATATGTATTTTGAGGCTAGAGTAACTATGTGGTTATTAGGCTGTGGAGCTAGATGCTAAAATTGCTAGTGAGCCATCATTGTAATATGTAATCACACACAAATTTTAATGAAAAAACATCACCAACCATGTAAAAGAGTATGAGGAGCTAAACTCCACTAGATAGGGAAAGGGGACTAAAATTTTAGGAAAAGGAGCTAAGATAGGGGGGGTTAAGCCCAAAGGAATATTATATTAATATTACTTAAAATATAAAGTATGGATATTTATTTTATCCTAAATTCTAAGGATGGGGACAATTGGGGGTCAAGTGGGCCCAAGATAGTTCCCAACATGACAAGTGTCAAGTTGGGAACATGCATACATATAGTTTGAACTTATTTCATTTTCCTATCATTCTATCTTCATTACATCACTCACTTAGCAACCATTCATACCCTGTTGTTTACTATACCTGTACCTAGGAAGATTTGGAGAAGAAGCGACGGGTTGTCAGGCCCATGGACTATTGAAGAAGTAGGTTATCAGGTCCATGAGCATTCTTTCCATGTGAGAGAATTGTTGGTAACTAATTCCCAAGGTGTCAAGATGCATCTACAGGGCTTTGAGCCTTCGTTTTCGGCCTATTTCTAAAGCCTTACAAGGGAAGTGGGGTAGTCGAAGTATTGTTGAGCAGAGAAGGGGCACACTTCTTAGGGTGGGACAGGCATGTGGGAAATGAGGGACTATAGGTTGTTAGCTTGAGTTGTCACTTGAGTATGATATTTATGTTGTGTGGGAGACCTTATCCTAGGTTAGGATTTCATTTCCTAGGTGGAGTTTAAGCCCCAACTCGGGGTGACCCACTACTTAGGGTTTTGAGCAGTTTGGTCTAAGGTTGTGGGGAACGTGGAAGATATGCATGCAATTGGTGTTATTTTTATCAATGATAAGTGTCAATTTTATGTTAATTCATGTGTTGTGTTTATATTTATGCAATTATTTTCATGGGTTTCTTGTGTAAGCTGCATGTATATTTATGTTATTATTTTTTATGAATCTGTGCATTTGTAGAGTATTTGTGTGAATTAACTTAGTATCAGAGCTCAAAATGTTAAGTGGAATATCCCAGTCGATGGTTGGGGATGCTCCAATGTGGTATTAGAGCCCAGTTTTCAAAACTAAGCCTGCATGGACCCAATTAACATAGCGCAACGTGAAAAATTGTTGAAAGGTAGTTGCAGAGGATGTTTGCAATTTGTTTGTTGAAATTATAGTAGTGAAATTGGGAGGAATTTCACAAGAAGTTTGGGGAAATTTAACCAATCAATGGAAATTTCCAAATTTTTATTGGCAGAATGAACAAATTTGGGCCTCTAATTGGCCGAATTTCGAATTTACAATGCAATAATGGCGGAAACTGTAAAGGTTTTACAGTTCGTGAATAAATTGGAGTGGCATTCATACCCAAGAATGTCAACCAATGGTGAACACAATAAATTTTTTGTTGCAGAGGTTGAATTGACATTTATTTGGATGAAATTGGTTGAAATTGTACATTTTTAAAGTGACCATGGTGAAATTGGGTGAAATTGGGAAAAAGCCCCAATTTCCTGCAGCTAAATAATGGTAAATTGAAAGTGAAAGAGTTGAATTTGAAAAAAAATGGACCAATTTATATGTATAGGGATTGAATATGATGTATTAATATTTATTACAGAGTTTCTATGACAACCCCCCAAAAAATTTCGCTATTGATCAATTTTGGGCATTTCGGAAAAACAAGAAATTTTAGAAAAATTGGAAAAAAATTGAAATAGGCGAAATTGGGAATTTCTCCATACCATGACGTCGGCCTAACATGGAGGGCACATGTCAGATGATGTGGCTGAGTGGTGACATGTACCCCAACAATGGAAGGTACATGGTGGCAGGGTATTGTAGGTGTCATGCGAGTTTGCGCCATGGAGGCAGTGCCTTCCTACCCGTCGGAACCCCAAAACCCAGACACACAACAACCCCACGTTAATTGAAGGGGGGTCTAGGGTGGTTACATTAACCAAAGAATGGGGNGGGGGGGGCTGTAATGCGATAAGGGTCGTTGATGGCCACTGACACCCTCCACACCATGACTGTTGGATCCAAACAACATGAAACTTTGTTCTTACATGGAGAATGGGTGCGGAATGGGGATTGCCCATCCACACGACTCAATATAAAGGCACCACATGGAAACCAAGGATTGATGGACCTAGATTATAAAATTTATTTCATTCCAATAAAGGAGAAATCAATGGTTATTATTCAATTGCAAGGCCCTAACTAGTGCATAGTTTATTTTACAGACCCCTTCGCAATTTTGACATGGGCTTGAAAATAAATCTACATGTCAGATTAGTATGGATTATGGTACCCCCCTACCTCGAGATCTGTTTTGAGGAATCCACCCCTCGCAATAAATCCCTGGGTCATAGCTTTAGGACTGATGGATATTGATGTCCAGAGGTGAGCACCAAGGCTCGAGTGCTCAAGTTGTTAACACCCATAACAAAGGAGTGAGGAGGTAAGAAGTCGACGGGGTAGGGAAAGAGTGGAAAATATCTAACATGATATTCTTCTAGGGATTCCAGGTGGATACGAGTACCACGTCAACATTTCCATCAATAGAAATCAACTAAATTTTCAGAAAATAAATGGAAATTATTGGAAAGTTTTGGTGTTTTCCAGGTTATGTTTTTGCAGGGAATTTTTTAGGTCCTAAACAATTTTTTTAGCTACTTGAAAACAATGTGAGAAGCATACAATTCTTGCAACTCAAATGAATGAGCTCGGAGATAAATTTCTAATGTTGTATTTCATTCGTCAATCAAAGTTAGTATGAGTGATTTACAGGTCAAACATTGGAGGGTAAATTTTAAGACCCAATTAACTTCTAAAGGCCATAACTTTCTGCTCAAGGCTCAAAATTGAGAAAGGAAGCAAGAATTGTAAAGGTATTGGATAGCAGAGTCTAGTTATCCACCCAGAAAATTGATATGGGAGGTTAATTTCACAAGGAATCAGAAAAAATAATTATGCTGCATTAATGGAACATAATTGTACATAATTTTAATGAAATTGTTAAATTATTTAGTCTAACAAATATTGTTTCCTGCACATTTTGCAGAGTAACAAAATTTAGATAAAAAAAGATCACTACAAAGATATAAAATATGGTATATGCACAAAGGACATATATCCATGAAGAGGAAGTCATGGAGTTATATGTTTGCATGGGTAATGAAAGAACTGAATCCAATGGGCACAAAAAGGGCAAGGAGGAGAGCATGAACTTAGTGGAGATCATAAAGAGTCTACATAAATATTTCCAAAGTTATAAGGTTGATAATTATAAGCTCGGGAAAGCTAAGGAAAAATAAGATGCCTTCAACATCAAGTTGATGCAAAGATTGGACATATTAGAGAAGAAGATGGACAAGGAGGCATAATCAAACAAATTAAGGAGTCATAAGTCTCATAACAGAAGAAGAGAATCAAGAAGTGTTGATAGGAATCAACAACGCTCACCAAAGCATTCAATTAAGAGAGTACATAATATTTCAATTCCATCAACTGTCAAAAATCATAAGAGGAGGTCTGGGGTAGATGAGCTATAGGGAGAGATGGATAAGATCAAGCCTCCTACATTTTATGGTGAACACAAGAAGGATGAGGATGAAAAGACCTGGCTGTTGGGCATGAGGAAGTACTTCTAGTTACATAACTACTCTTGACAAGTAGAAGGAAGAATTACCATCTATCAACTCAAAGGAAAAGAATCAATGTGGTGGGACCAATTTGTGCAAGTACAACACATTTATGAGAAGAAGGTTATTTGGAGAGAATTTAAAAGGTATTTTCAAAATAAATACTTAACCAAATGATACTATGATAAGAAAATGAAGGAGTTCATTGAACTCAAGCTTGGGGGTATGACCATAGATGAGTATGAAAGGAGGTTTTTAGAGTTGTGGAAATATGTTTCTTTCATCAAGGATTAACAAGTTAAGATTCAGAGGTACATGAGTGGAATGCCATCTTTTATTAGTGATAAGATATAGTATGATGATCCAAATACACTCAAGGAAACCACAAGGAGGGATATATGCCTTTATGATCAACATAGAGGAAGACCAACTTTCCAAAAGCTGTGGGAAGACAATAAGAAAAGTAAGATGGACCAGAAGAAGAAGGATTCCAATCCACCATTCTTTAGAAATAATTCTCATGTAAAACCATCCTGTAAAGAACCGAGAGAATGACAGATACAATGGGGAAAATACCAAGGAAACCACCCATTCAATGTTGGGGTTGTGGGGGAGACCATGTGTATTGGGATTATTCTCATAGAGATGAAGAAATAAAGACTATTCTTAATATTCAAAAGGTTGATACAGTGGAGGACATGGGAAGAAATGTACCCACGGATCTATGTAGCGCTGGATAAGTAGAAAGTTTACTTCCAGTAACATATGATTGAGGTGGAAGGTAAAATAGACAACCAACCCATTTCTATTTTAATTGATTCAAGATCTAGTCATAGTTATCTAGATCCTAATATGGTGGAAAGATTTCAATTTCCAAAAAACAAGCTTGGAAAACCTTGGTTAGTGCAACTAGCTACAAGAGCTAAAAGGAAAATTAATGAGATGGTTAAGGCATGTCCAATGGACATGAATGGACTGGGAACAAGAGCATATTTTAATATCATATCTTTGGGATCATATGATTGCCTCATTAGTATGGATTGGTTGGAAAAGAATCATTCTATCCTGGATTTTTATAATAAGGCCTTTACTTACCTGGATGAAGAAGGGAACTTAAGGATAGTTCAGGGAATTCCCAGGGTAGTAACCATCAGAGAATTTTCATCGTTACAGCTGACGAAAATTTTCAGGAAAGGGTGTCAAATTTTTGCAACATATATGGAAGAGACACCTAGAGATAAGGTGTCAAGTATTGAAGATTATGCAGTCCTAAAGAAGTTTTGAAGATGTATTTAAGGAAATATCGAGATTTCCACTCAAGAGAGATATTGATTTATCCATTAATATGATGCCTGGAGAAGCCCTAGTATCCAAGACCCCTTACAGAATGAGCACACCATAACTAAAGTAACTGCAAATGCAACCTGGAGAGATTTTCAATAAAGGATATATCCTCCAAAGTATGTCACACTTGGGTGCCCCAGTATTATTTGTGAAGAAAAAGGATGGAACGTTGAGACCATGCATTGACTTCAGGAAGTTTAACAAGGCAACTGTGAAGAACATGTATCCTTTCACAAGGATAGATGTCCTCTTTGATCAGCTGAAAGATTCTAAGATATTATCCAAGATTGATCTTATTTCAAGCCATCATCAAGTAAGAATTAGAGAAGAATACATCAACAAGACTTCCTTCAGAACAAGGTATGGTCATTATGAGTTCACAATGGTTTGGACCAGAGCAGTGGTTGGACCAGAATTACTTAGGGAAATTGAAGAGCAGATGGTGATAAACATGCAAAATTTAAAGGTTGTCCAAGACATGAAGAAAAGTTGCACTGATAAGGGAAGAACTCACATGGAATTTAAAGTGGGTGACCATGTGTTCTTGAAAGTAAAAGCCAAAAGAAATTCCCTGAAGTTGGGAAATTGTTCAAAGCTAGCTGATTATTGTAGGTTGTTTGAAATCTTGGAGAGGATTGGTCCTGTAGCATACATGCTATCCTTACCTGCATCAATGTGCATTCATAATGTATTCCATGTATCATTTCTTAAAAAGTATGTTCCCGATGATAATCATGACATTGATTGGAATGTGATTTAGGTGGAGAAAGAAAACGACTTTCAAGTGCAACTAGAATATCAAAAAACTCTAGAATCGAGCCATAGGGCTAGTAAAATTCCAATGGACCTGGTACGGTCCTAAGAATGCAACTTGGGAGCATGAGGATGAAATGTGGGTAGAATACCTGCATATGTTTGAATAATTTTGAAGTTTTGATTGTAAATGTGTATATACTACATGGAGGACAATGCATAAATAAGGGGGAGGGGAATCTAATACCCCTAGGCCGAACCCAAATTGTAAACATAAATGTAAATGAGCACATAGGATTATGATCCAGGACATTTTCGGGCTAGAGTAACTTTGTGTATATGTATTTTGAGGCCATAGTGCATGTGTGATTATTAGGATGTGGAGCCAAATGCTAAAATGGACAGTGAGCCATCATTGTAATATGTAATCACACACAAATTTTAATAAAAGCGCATCATTGCTGCAAACCAACCATGTAAAATGGTATGGGGGGATAAAATCCACTATATAGGTAAAGGGGGATACAAGTTTAGGAAAAGGGGATAACCTAGGGGAGCTTAAGCCCAAAGGAATTTAATATTAATATTCCTTAAAATATAAAGTATGGATATTTATTTTATCCTGATTTCTAAGGATGGGGACAAGTGGGGGTCATGTGGGCCCAAGGTAGTTACCAACATGACAAGTGTCAATTTGGGAACATGCATACATATAGTTTGGGCTCAATTCATTTTCCTATCATTATATCTTCATTCCTTCACTCACTTAGCTACCATTCATACCTTGATGGTTACTGTACCTATACCTGTACCTGGGAATATTTGGAGTGGAAGAGGTGGGTTGTCAGGCCTGTGGACTATTGAAGAAGCAAGTTGTCAAGCATGTGAGCATTCTCTCCAGGTGAGAGAATTGTTGGGAATTGATTCCCAAGCTACTAATATGCAGCTACAAGGATCTGATACTTCCTATCTGGCATGTTGCTAAATCCCCAGAAGGAAAGTGGGGTAGCCGAAAGACTATTGAGTAGAGAAGAGGAACACTTCCTTGGGTGGGACAAACACGTGGGGAATGAGGGATTGTAGGTTGTTAGATTGATTTGGCACCTGAGTCTGAGCTTTATGTTGTGTAGGAGACCTTAGCCTAGTTTAGGATTCCTTTGCCTAGGTGGAATTTAATCCCCAACTCGGGGGTGACCCATTGCTGAGAGTTTTTAGTAGTTCCGTCTAAGGTTGAGAGGAACGTGGAAGGTTTTCACACAATTGTTGTTCTTTTTATCAAAGATAAGTGTCAATTGTGTATTAATTCATGTGTTGTGTTAATATTTATGCAATTATTTTCATGGGTTTTTCCTATGTAAGCTTCATGTATATTTATGTTTTTATTTTGTATGAGTATGTTCATTTTCATAGTATTTTTATGAATTAAATTAGTATCATAGTTCCCAATTTTAAGTGGCATAGCCTAGTTGGTGGTTGTGGATGCTACAATATACATCAGTTCTTAGTATCAATTTTCATAGTAGATATATCATCCATCCCCTTTCATAATCTTTGCTTCATTCTTCTTCCCCTTCATACCATGCTAGAATGTTGGTAGAATGATAGAACAATTGATAGAATCACCAAACAAGGTTTTTTAAGTATGCATGTTTTGAACTTACCACTTAGCACTCAAGGAACCACACTCGAGAACTTTTCCTAAAATTAGGCTAAATATTATCATGTGATTCTTACTTTGGAATATAATATAATATTTTATATTAAGCACCATTTTTAGATTCCTATCCCCCTTTCATTCCTCTCTCATGGAGTAATAACTCCCCATAGTTTTAGTCCTCCTCATATCATAGCCAATGATGTATTTTTTTATTAATATATTTAATGTAAATCATTTACATTCCTTGGCCCTCGACCATACTATTGTTCCCACAACCAAATTCACATATTTACATAAAATTACATTCTTGGGATCAAAGCTGGGGTGTTACATTCCCCTCCCCCCTTTTTTAACACTATCCTTAGTGCACACCACCCTATAGGTGTTAATATATATAAAAACTTTACAACACAAAATCAAAATAGATGTGGGTATGATTCCTGCATTACATCTTCTAGCTCCCATGTCATGCCCTCAGGGTTGTAGTAGGTCTACTAGACCTTTACCTACTTGATGACTTTATTTCAAAGAACCTTGAATTTCTGGTCCAGGGTATGCACTAGCTCTACCTGAAAGTTCCCTTCTCGATCCACCTAAATCATAGTCCAATCAATGACGTGGTTAGAATAATGTACATTCTTTTTCAATAAATATACATGAAAAACCTTATGAACGTGTATGGATGTGAGAAATGAAAGTATATATGCAACTAGCCCTATCTTGTTCAATATCTCTAATGGTCCATAATATCTCTCTACTAACTTGGTGCAGCTTCCCAACTTTAGCGAACTTCTCTTTAGCATTATTTAAAAAAAAACATGTTCTCCCACTTGGAGTTCTCTGGATAATCTACCCTTGTTTGCATAGTTTTTCTACCTATCCTAGGATGCCTTCAAGTTCTATTTTATTTTAATTATTTCATCTTCCATCTCCTTGAGTATCTTAGGCCCAAGCACTATTCTATTTGTTGGACTATCCCAACTCACTGGAGTATTACACTTTCTGCCATGCAATGCTTCAAATGGGATCATTTTCAAGGATGCCCGGTACCAATTGTTGTATGAAAATTATATAAAATGTAAATACTCTTCCCATTTGGATGGATTTTCCATCACATACACTCTCATCATGTCCTCAATTACTTGGATGATGTTATCAACCTAACCCCTCACGTATATATAATAATATATTTTCCATGTAATAAAGGTCGACATTTGATAGTAAGGACTATTTAATAAATGTGATCACGTCAATGTAAGAATAGCTAATAGAATCTTCCACTTCTAGAAAGATCTTCCTCTAGAATGTTCTATAGAAGAAATAATTAGTATAAATAAGAATAGGAGGCATGAGAAAGGGTGTCTCCAAAGTTCAGGAATTTGAATGAAATATTATCGTTCGCATGAAAATTCTTCGTACTCTCAAAGACAATTAGGTAATGGGTTAAAATCACATGAAGCAGTAGGCAGATCAGGGTCATTCTGAACATCAATTTGTTGAAGGGGATATGGTGTTTCTCCACCTCCATCCATACAATGAGACTTCACTCAAATCCCACTAGGGTTAGAAACTTGCACCAACATATTATGATCCATATATTATTATCAAATGCATGGGGCCAGTGGCCTATCAGTTATATTTTCCCTATCACTCCAAGATACATACTATTTTTCATGTATCATGGATGAAGAAAGTGATTAGCACCAAATTACACACCCAGGCCAACGTACTAGAGTTGGATGAAGAAGGTTGCATTTGGTTGCACCCATAAGCCATATTGGACCACAGAGAGGGTCTTCTCCATCAACGCACCATCAAGGA
>JASDQU010353979.1:0-12067 GCA_032191745.1 Picea mariana
GTGGAAGATCACATCGAGCATCAACAACAAGTTCTCCAAATCTTAAAGGACAACCTGACCATGGCACATAATCGCATGAAACAACAAGGAGATCAACATCATAGTGAAAGAAGTTTTGAAGTAGGGGATTGGGTGTTTTTAAGACTACAACCATACAAATAGATGTCCCTCAAGCAAGCCAAGAAGGATAATAAATTATCACCAAAGTACTATGGCCCTTGTAAGGTGTTGCAAAAGATTGGTACTATGGAATACAAATTGGAGTTGCCTGTATCTTCACGAGTACACCCAGTTTTCCATGTTTCATGCTTAAAGAAGGTTATAGGTAACATGATCCTAGTTCAAGCTATATTTCCAGAACTTGACAAGGAAGGAAAATTCATATAGGAGCCTGAAGCCATCACTAACACAAGAATTTGCTAGCTAAGGAATAGATCCATTTAAGAGTATCTCGTTAAATGGAGGAAACTACCAGCCGAAGATTCCACTTGGAAAGATGTGTCTTTTATATAGAAGCATCCAGAGCTACTCAAGCATTGCAGAAAACACTTTTCTCAAGGGGAGGGGCATGTTAAGACCTAAATAGGGCTCATTACCCCTTAATTGGGGCATATTACATTAGTAATGTTATTTTATTTATGTCGGCTTTAGTCCATTAGTTGTAATTGTACCTCCTAGTCTCCTATATATACCAAGGAGACATTTTCATTTAGAATCATCTTTTATTTGGACATTTATGTGGGGTATAAGGAGGTTTCCCCCTCGAAGAGGCTTATTACCTGAAATTCTCTCTTTTTCAAGGCGTTGAGTAATTATTCTGAGGTTTTTCTATGCTATATTGATATTTGGTTGTTAACAGTGTATCTCTCATACTATTATTCATTGTTCATTGGATATTATTCATTGTTGACTGGATATAAATTGAATACATGATCTAATTGAAGTACAAGTTCAAACTAATTTCTCTAAATATTGATTCATCGCCCTCTTAGTATTTCGAACAGAGATGTGGCTACTATGCGCATCCGTCTGAGAATAATGATTACAATGAGGATCCAGAGGCATTTTTATCATTACTAATGAATGAAAAAACCCTATACATCCAAAAACCTAACCTTGGGAGGTGAAACACCAAAAGTTATGTGGGCCTCGCTGGGTAAGTTGGTACCTGAACTTCCCCGGGACATAACGTTTGCATACGACCTATGTTTTAGGCACGTGATAGCCAGTTAGAAAGGTATTTTTGAGAAATAAACATTATGATGTCACACTCTTAATACATTTATAGTTTCACTATGGAAATCCAAAAAAACAATGTTTGGGTCCCCAAAACGACCCTCAAAGCACAAAAAGATGTGTGGACATGAAAATTTCCAAAATAAACTAGTTGTATTAAGTGGGAAGCCACCAGTCTCCACTTGGAAGATGTGTAGGGCTTGAGACAACCCCAGAAGTGTAGAAACCACAATTACAAAGAAGTACACAAGAACATGTTGAACTAAAAATTGTCAAGAGGATCCAGTTGGAATAGGTGGGTGGCCACCAATATCCACCTAGATCAATGTAACATTATGGACATGTTGATATTTTGTAGTGAACTAATTCCCATTTGTATTTATAAATATTCAATTTTATTTTGGATGAAATTTTTTCTATTTAGTAAACATTGTAGCATCTTCTAAATTTTCTATTAAAATGGAAAGTGAATATAGGTCAAATATTTGGAGAAAACCTAGGAATTTGTTCTATATACATGATACTTTTAATGTTCTTATACTTTTGATTGATTTTTTTTTCATTGTTTTTGTTATGCCTTTTTCCTTGGAAATAAATCCCCAAGAAATTGGGAACTTTTGTTAAGGCCCAGAAAGACCTATGTTAAGGCCCTAACATTCATTTACTATTAGTTTATTAGTTACAGTTAGGTCAGATTAGGGTAGGTTACATCATGATCACGTTATCTCCTATTTATAATAAAGGAGATTCATTTGTATAGAAATAAATTGTCTTGTGCATTAAATATATTATAAATGGAGGTTTTCCCCTTAAAGTGGATCGATCATTATTCATTGACTATTTTGGAATTTGGTTTATAACATTTGGTATCAAAGCTTATCCAAATGTTATTTTGGGAAACAAGAAGTAGAGTGTTTGTTCCATATTGTTTCAAGGGATGGCATTAAGGGACCCTCGAAAGATCCAATCTATTACAAAATGGCCCATTCCTAAGAACATTAAGATTCTTAGAGGATTTTTGGGTCTTACATGATATTATCAAAAAATTGTTAAGAATTATGCATGCATTGTAGGCCCACTCACATCTCTCTTGAAGAAAAATTATTTTTTATGGAAGGAAGATAATTCATTTGAATTCTTAGTCTTAAAGGATGTCATGTCTTCTACACCAGTATTTGCAACACCTGATTTTGGTAAAACATTCATAGTTGAATGTGATACATCAAGAAAAGGAATTGGATCAGTATTGATGCAAGAAGGGAGACCATTGGCCTTTGAAAGTAAAAAAATCAATGGAAGTTACTTGGTGAAATATACATATGAAAAATAAATGGAAGCAATTTTACATGCAGTAAAAAATGGTAACAATATCTCATTGGGAGGCATTTTAAAGTCAAGATAGACCATGATAGACTAAAGTACTATTCCGATATCATTTCAGGAATAACATTCTTATATGATATCGGAATTTAGTGATTCCACTTGGGTTATAAACCATATTCATAGGAGAATACACAATATAAACAAGTTTTCAAAATTCATCATTTAGGTCTCCCAAAAATGGATTGTTCCAACTTTGTTCTTGACTTTCTTGCTTGACAACTAGTAAGTATTTTGACCATATATTTTTCGTTTTATGTCCAAATTTAAAAACTAAAATTGGGTTAGAAAATATATTTAAATATATATTTTGGATAAAAACAAATTTAAAAAACATGCCCATATGGTCTTCCAAAAGAACACTATTCCAGCCATGTTTTCAGTAAATTTAATAATCCCACATGCTATAAAATGTTGACCAACAAGATATGCTTCCATATTATGATTTTGATATGCACAAATTTTTGGAGGCATATGGTTTTCAATATAAGGTACCCACATACCAAAAATTTCAATCATCCAATGCTTAGATTGAGTGAGGTGACCTTGACAAGACTTGGAGCAAAATGAAGAAAACAATACCCAAATCAAGAATAAGATAAGAATTAAGAATTTCAATTCAAAATGTAGTATGGTAGCAATGTGATCCTAACATAACCATTGTGGGATGACAAGAATTGCCCCATTACTTAAAATATGAGATGATTTAAGGTGCCAAATATGTTATTGAATAATGATTAGGCATGATCCACTATGTTTTAGGAAAAATTGTAAAGAAAAACATTGGTAGAAAATTAGAGGTTGTCTTAATCAAATGATGATTCTCCTATCATTCACTAGTAAAACTACAAATTTGGAAAAATATACCAGCTGGGAACTAACCGTATCATTCGGACAAACATAGATATAAGATTGAATGGGAACATATTTTACTATAGGGTCAAGCATCAATCTATATGTAAGGAAGGAACTATTGGTCATCCTATGGACATATTCCCATCTACTAAGACACCTAGGTACCCAACCGTGGTGCTCACCAGTTCTCTAGGAGAATTTTATAGGTACAAGATATATTGAATTCAATCTTACATTACTTGTAGTATGACAATTATTCACCTAGAAACAATTAGATAATATAAAACATGTAATTGTATGGAGAAAAATTGGTTTAAATCTATTAGATAATGAGGCTCCTATGTTCACTTAAAAATTGTGATTTTGGAGAAATATACTAGTTGGTAACAAACTGTACCTTTGGGAGAAACAATGGTATAAGGTTGAATCRGAACCTATTGTACTCCAGGGCCAAACATCAACCTGATTGTAAATATTGAACTATTGGTCATCCTATGGACATATTTCCATCTACTAAGACACCTAAGTACCCAACCATGGTGCTCGCCAATTTTCTAGGAGAATAGTCTGGATACATGATGTACCAACGTCAATCCCACATTATTTGATGCACTTTACACTAAGGAATGATAGTGAAACAATATTTCACCAAGAAAATAGAGGAGATGAGACATGTAACCATACTTTACCAATCATACTAAAAATTATGTATATACTTCTACCAACCATTAATTCCTTAAACATTGATTCACACATTTTCCCAAAAACAAAGAGACTAGGTGCATTGAAGAAAAGAACCATGAGTAGTGGATGGAAAAGAAATGAGGGAGGGATGAGGAGAGGGAGAATATGAAGAATTAGAAATAAGAATGTCACAAGAGTGGAGGAAGGAGAGATGGAAAATGACATCTCATTCAATATTTTTTTACTTTCATGTACGACAATAAAATTGTAATTTGAAAAGATCACATACCAGATTCGAAACAATAGTGAGTTGGATATCTTGTTCCAAAATAAAATTTGAAGGTGTTGTCATCCCCTTGGCCCGTTATCTTCATTCATCGATGCAATTCTTTCCTCCTTCCAAGATTCTTGCAAAAGAGAGATTAGTATTATGGGTGGCTCTTTTTGCACCACAAAAAATATTTGGTAATTCAATCAATGTATCTAAATGACCTATATATCATGTGAACAAATAGTGAACAAATATATTCAATCCAATTCAAGAAATGAATTTCAAACCAATTCCAGAAAGAAAATGTAAGAACAAGTTTCAAACCAATGCAAGAATAAAATTGAAAATATGCATTTCAAACCAATGCAAGAATCAAAATGCTAGAACGAATTTCAAACCAATGAAATAATGGAAATGAACCTTTGGTAACTCCCCAAAAACGATGCCAAAAATGACAATATTTTAAATTACCTTTCAAATTTCTTAGAAAGACAACTAAAAATACTATGCATTTAATTAACTATTCGGGGCTCATATGGAACTTGTGAGTTACCATGAACTGTATATGCAATCTACACTCTACTCTTCCATTGGTTTGATATGTAGTCGTAGTATCAATGATTACATTTGTGGTCAAAGTATTGACAGTTCTCAAGCTATGGAAATGTTTTATAATCTGTGGAAAGTAAATCACACTTACATGAATTGAAATATCACACTTGCAAGAAAGTAAACATACCAGCAGGAAAGTAAATCACTCTTACTGGAAAGTAATCACATATATATGAAATCAAATGTCAGACTTGCAAAAAAATAAACATGCTAACAGTTGTGCTAGAAATGAAATTCACACCAGCTTCACGTATCAAGAATACGACTCAATTGTTCCCGAAGAAACCCCATAGCCTATATGTAGGTAGGAAAAATGAATACCTTGGAATGACTCAGCCCACTAGACCTTGGAATGGATAGGACCACTCACTATAATTGGATAATTTAGTATGGTATGGGATCACCGAGATCATCCATCCATATAGTTGGTTTTGTATGGTATGGTATGATATCATTTATTTTTAGTCTTGTATCATCAAGATCATCTAGAGTAAAAGTAATTGTAGAATTGAAAATCTAAATTACTCTTCCAGAAGTTGAAATTCACACCACACTTACTGAAAATAAATCACACATGCTGAAAGGAATATGATTAACTACTTGATGGAAAATAAATTAACTAAGTCGTTATAATTAGAGCCTAATCCTTTCCAAGATGATCCCTGTCATTACTCTGAACAACAATTTCAATGATTACATTAAGAACATAATGAAATACAATATTATGTGAATAATCAATTACATGAATAAATAAATACAATCCCTCCTGAATACTTAACAACATAAATGAATTGAATGACACATCAAATAATTAACAACTCACATAATTAAATCACACAATGGGAAATTAAAGAAAACTACCTAAGCTACACAACACTCTATTCTATTGGAGTGGTCTCTTCCTCCATAGAACAAAGTGTTGATATTATTCTATATCAACACTTATAACATGAATTAATTTAATTAATTAAACTAATCAAAATAAATCAATATATTACAAATATACAAAGAAATTAGATTAAATTAATTAATTAAATCAGACACTATGAAAATTATAAAACAAAAATTTAAAAAAATGAAATAAAAACTTAATGAATTAATCCATTGTCAGTTGGACATTGCTATAAGATTACACCCCTAATAATGGTGAGAGTGCTCTCTTTTATACATAGATTTAATGGAAACTATAAATAACACATATCTAAATAAACCCACTTATGGATTTAATAAATACGCAATGTTCACAACAATTTCCTAAATAAGAAATAGTTTCCAATTAATAATTAGAAATTAATGAATAAATCCAAGGTATTTTGCTAACATTTAGAAAAACAATAGATAAATTCCAATATTTTTGCTAACAATTAGCAAATAACAAATAAATCCAAGATCTTTTTCCCAAAAGTTCTAAGATTCTTGGTTAACCACTCAAACTAATATGTTGTCTTGGAATTAAAATTTTTTCTCTATAGCTTTGATTTTCTTGGACTAATATTATTGTTGCATAAATCCATAAATGAAAAACATGTGATAGCATGGCTCATGGTTCTGATGGATCAAGGTTCCTTGGATGAGTTGTAGCATAGGTTTAATTACAACAATGAGAGTTGCAACAAGAGAAGTTGCAACGTAGAATAGTTCCATAGTGAGTTGCAACAACTATACTTTAGGTGAGTTGCAGTAACTTCACTTCAAGAAATTTGCAACACAGGTGGAGTTGAAGCAAGAAGAGTTGCAACAATCATACTTAAGGCGAGTTGCAACATAGAATAGTTCCTTGGCAATTTGCAACAACTAAAAATGAGTATGAGTGTTGCAACAACTGAAAATGAGTGTTGCAACAACTAAAGATGAGTGTTGCAGCAATTGGAACCAGAACATCCCCTGTGGAAACATCACAATCTATGCAACAACCTCTTTGGCATATCATCTTTGCAAGTTAACTCAAAGATAAATGCAAATATGATCTTTTTCTAATGTTTAATGATAAATTCATGTGAAGTACTAAAGAAATGTAATGGGAACACATTAATTCTAAATCCCATATAATAATGGATTGATACAAGGTTTAGGTAAGCGGAAAGGGGTTAAAAGTAGGAAAATATGGTATAAAAATATACCATTTCTAGAGCCCATGAATCTTTTCGACACCCAAGCAAGCTCAATCTGACCTTAATCGTATTGTTTTAGATCCATAATATTTTTCCTCTAAGGGAGGCCATCTCAAGATTATTTTTGAGTTATGAAACCCTCACATATCATAGTTCCATATGCAAGGGATTCTCAGTTCATATTTCATGAGCTAAGAACTCAATTTTCCAAGAGTTTAACATTGGTGCCTTACATTGGTTGTTGGGTGGGTCCCATAAACATGATCTTTCATAGATGATAAAATGATTTCTTCTCATTTTATTAAAAATATAGTGGTGGTACCTATTAGGCCTCAAGATGAGCTATCGTTTTCATGTTTTTGAGTTTGTATGACCAGTATAAGAAAGGCACAGTGCACACCTTTTGAATGGTCAAAATTAATAGTTGTGACATCCTTATCATTTTCTATTATGATATATGAATCAAAAGGAAAATCATGCCTAGAAGTGATGTAGGGAAGTGTAAGAATTTTCCATTGATGTATAATATGCTTGGTTTTGACCCTAATTTGTTGATAATGAGCCTTCACAATTTCAGGACTAGTTGTAGACGCTAGTTTGGTAATAATGATTCAAGGTTTAAAATTTGTTAGTAATAAGCTCAAAAATAAATCCATGTTGTGGTAGACTTAGGTACCTTTCCAACACCGCCTCATTTTCCTTAATCTAACATTTTATGACCCATTTAGAACTGTCACAAATATATGAAATGGTTGAGGTTGGATGGTCTAACCAACTTGTATGATAGATGTTCAAGTCAGTAGAAATAAATAGCCTCATATCATAGTTTTGTGTCAATTTCATCGAATTACTACTCAAGAAATTTATGATGATACATCACTTTCCCTAATTGGATATCATGTGGTGATGTGGAAACTTTCAAAAGTTTGAGTAGTGTGTGAGGCTCGTTAACAAATGAGGGTTTAGAGAGAAAATCTTTCTATCCAAAATTGGGGGCCTAGGTGGCACAAGATCAATTTTCTATTTTTTTTATTCTTTACGGGATCAACAAGAACTTTCCAATTGTGTGCTCATGTTGCATTTTGAATCCACCTTATTTTTCCTCATTCTTAGTGTCCTTTAGTGAAAGTCACCATCAAAGGAACACACATTTCCATAAAAAATAAAAAATAAATAAATAATAGAAATAAAAAAGGGGGAAAATAGAAGAGATCATATGCACCCTCCCATGAGAAATATGAGAAAAAAAAAAATAGAAAAAATACAAAATCGTTTCCCCTCCCCTCATTCTTTCATTTTGTTAGTTAAGGAATGATGAAATGGGGCTTTGAAATTCTGGTTCATGGGAAACATGAATATGGAAGTTCATAAAACAAGCCTCCCTATTCACATATGACTTATTATTGTTGTGTCATGTTGCAAGTCTTGTCAGTGATCCCACTGACTCATTCTACCAAACTAATAACAAATATCCTAGGTTTCCTCTCGAGTTTCATTTTCATCATCAAAGGTGTGCTTGATTTTTTTGCCTCATCCAAGAATAGCAAGTTACTTTTGTGAATGAGTGGAGAAACTTTGGAAAGTTTGAGGAAGTGCAAGCCCAATATCATAACATGATATTCCAATGGAGTTGAACATATCCATGTTTCCAAACCACTCCCCCACTCTAAATGGTGTTGAATGAACAATCCCCATCACTAAAATCGTTGTTTTCTTCAACACTTTACATGTTCCAGTGCAACTCTTAGGTTTGCGATGAAGAGACTTCACGATTTGTTCACTCACAAAATTGTTCATTTCCCCATGTCAAGTACCAAGGCTTCCATCCTCAACCCATAAATCATTTGTCTCATAGACCACTGCAACCCATCCTTGGGTGCATGCCCCATTTCCTTGTGTCCTCTCTCATGCCGATCTTCATGACTCATTGTCATTGTGTTGATGAGGTTGTTCAATGCCTCCAATGTGCCCATGTTTTTGAAGGAATATGATTCCATTTCTTGGAACACTCCCAAGTGGCCCTGTCATTTCCCAAATGCAACCCAAGTCTCTATAAATCATTATAAGGTAAGTAATATGTGTGACCCCTTGGCACCACATGTAACCATCATTCCCCCAAGGTGCTCCTACCCACACCCAAACGTCTTTGATTGCCCAACTAATTGCTTCTTCCTTGTGTTCTATGTTTGTTCCATCGTCAAATATTCCCAAGGATCACGCACACTTGGTGGGTGTCTTGAGATACATTACATCCTCCCCCACTCCAATGTTTTCTTGTCCTAGGAAACATCCATCAATCTCCATGGTGTCTCTAACCCATGTCCATACCTCTTTAGCACTCAACGACTGTTGTCTCCTAAATAGTTTTCATCAATGAAAATTCTCTTGAGGAAGTTCTACAAAGTGTGCCCAAGTGTTGGATACTCTTAAATCATGATGACTTCGATACTTTGACTCTATTGTTTTTGTTTCATGTACATTGGATCCTCTCAAGTTTTGAACTGGTTTGGTGATCAATCCAATTGTCACATTCCACATCCAACAAAATATTTTATTCCTGTCTCATTGTCATCCTATCCAACCTCTGTTGGTCTTGTTGAGTCTCTCACTACAATATCAACCTCTTCATTTCACTTAGCTAAACCCATTTGACTATGGAAAAGGTCCTACCCCTTGCCCCATTTTGTCAAGTCACTTCCACAACCCATCTGTTGTCTTTCAACTTCCATGCTTGAGTCTTTCGATGACACCTCCACTAGGAATCACCATTCATGCTATTGGTCTACATAGCCACCACCAAGGCTATTGGTCTACATAGTTTCTAACTTGTGCTCTGTGCGTAAGTACCATATGACAAAACAAACTTCCTTCAGTGTGCATTCTAAATCCTCAAGTTATTCTACAGTAAGTTGGAAGTCATATATCCCCTTGACCTTCCTACAAAATTTCACGATCATTGATTGATGTCGGTCTTCAAGTCCTATCTCTTCAACATTCATCTCCAAGTTTGGTTGAGTAAGTGCCTCTGTGCAATGTCTCATCTCAACTCTTGGATTTTTTGTGGTGGGTAAGTTTTCTACCCAATCCCCCACAACCTATTCTCGATAACTATTCACTTGGTGATGTTCCCCCCGCTCCATGGAAAGTGAAGAATATGATTGTATATTACACCCATGTTCAGGGTTCGGTAGGTTCCTCAACTGACCAACTTTCCCAATGGTTGTCTTCACCAAATTCATCAACACTATAACATATTTGAGTAGTATGGGTAAATATTTCTTCTTTCTTCTATTTCATGCTTCAAGGATTGTCAGTGCTCCTACTAAATCCTTATACCAACTTGATCACAAATATCCTATGAATCCTCCTGAGCTTCCTTTTTTTCATCAAGGGTGCACTTGATGTTCTGGCTTCATCCAAGAATACTAAGAAACTTTCATGAATGAGTGGAGCATATTTGGAAGGTCTGAGGAATTCCAAGCCTATTATCATCACATGATCTTCAAATGGAGCTACCAATAGATCCATGTTTCCAAACCACGCCCCAACTTTCAATGGTGTTGAATGAACAATCCTCATCACTGTCATCATTGTTGACTTCAACACTTTACATGTTCCAGTGAATCTCTCTTGTTTGCGATGAAGAGGATTCACAACTCATTCACTCAAAAAATTATGAATTACCCCCATTTCAACCAAGGATTCCATACTAAACCCACTTACTATTGTTTCTACAAAGTAGAGTCCTTCAACTGCTTCACTTTGTGAAAATTTTCCTTGACCCCTTGTCTTGAACTCTTGCATGCATTCCATGAACGTTTCCATGAATTCACTCATTTCTTCTATCAATTTTGTCACTTGAAACGTATCTACCAAGGGTTATGACTCCTCCACTATTAGTGTGATTCAATCCTCATCCTCAACCAACAGACCCAATTTTCCTTAATCAATCAATCAACCTACCTTTCCTCATGATCGACGTGGGATAATTCTTTGCTGTTGTGTTGCCTCCATGATGGATTTTGTTCTCCCTGAGTGCTTCCAACATGTTCAATGCCACATTCTTAGTCCTCTTCACCAATTCCTTCAACCTCGTAACCTCGGACTCCATCTGTGCATTAAATTCATTCATCCTCTCCAAGGCCTCTTTGCGTTTCTTGAATTATTTCATCCCCTCCAATGCTTTAAAATATTTTATAATATATATATATATATATGTGTGTGTGTGTGTGTGTGTGTGTGTGTGTGTGTTATTAATTAATTATTTATTATTATTATTTTAATGCATTATGTTATATGGACATCACTCCCATATTATACTATAAAGGGCCTATCCACACAATTAAAAAAAAAATTAAAATGTTAATAGATACATTGTTATAAAAAGGCTTGTGCCAAACTAAAAAGAAAAAAAATATAAATATAATTGATGTTTAATCATATTGAATGATACCTAGTAAAATTTAATTGAATGCTAAATAATTCAAAAAAGTCGAAAACCATTTTAACAGAATTGGTCCTACAAAATATGTTTGATTAATTGTGGGTTGACGCACAAGACATAAAAAAGTTTCAGCTAAATGGTGACCTCCAAATCAATTTAAATATGTAATGGAAAGTTGATTTCTTGGAATTATGCACATAATATTTATCGAAACTAAACTAATAAAAAGTTTGTTGGAAGATTGATTGTTGTCATTGATGTCAACCCTAGTCATGGGTTTTGGACGACAAGATTGATAAAGGTATTTGGACATGAAGGAAAATGCACATGCATATACAACAACAATGAATGGATAGTATACATCATACTGTTTCCGGTGGTATGTGGCACGTCACATGGATCCTCATGGTTGAGGAGAAATGAATTTTTGAAGATGACAAAGTGAATTGAAAAAGGAAGTACATGTAGGCCCTG
>JASDQU010353983.1:0-11558 GCA_032191745.1 Picea mariana
ATATGAGATATAACACTTATCGAAAAAACACTAGGTTTGATGCAACTGCTGAGAGGGGTACTCGTTTCCACCCAACCGTAAACTCAATGATTCTGAATGGATTTACCACTAGCCACCCCCGAGATTAGACCACGATGTTGTGAGACTAAATTTCTGTTCGTCAGAAGTCGAGAATGAAGGTTACTCTCCTTCTTCTCCACTTATCAATCACTCTGTATAATTTTTCCAGAGTCCTTCCGATTTCTCCCCCTCTTGCGATCTTTGTCGCGACTGTCCCCTTCCACACATCTTTCCTGCCTTTTCTTTTCCAGCGAGGTTGCATGTGGCATGAACTTCCCCGCGGTGGTCAGGTCTGAGGCTTCCACAGATGGGCAGTTCACCCCCATCTCTCATTAACTCATGAGGAGCCTCTTCACCTACCAACCTAGTGAGTAATTCATTTCGGGGCCAGTGAGCCGCTCTTGATCTTCGGGCCAGTGAAGACCAAATACGGTATTGGTTTCGGTGGAAGTTAACGCCACCATTCCAGGTGCCTTCCACCACCTTTCATCAGCCATCGTGGTCTCTTTTCAGTACATCCCCCTCCCAACAGTCCTACAACATATATTCATAACATTATTTACATTCGTCGACCCTTTATACTAAGGTCCATTCAAAATCACACATTCACATCTTTGAGTTTGCCATAGTTCTTTGCCAGTATAGTTATTTTTACAAACTGGGGGAAACAGGGTGTTACAGCGATGCTCCTGCATCAATGGGCATCTGGTGCTAAGTCATTTATGAAAGGTAGGACCTGCTCCTCCTCCTAATCCAACATGGAAAGCTCATAGAGTTTAAGATTCTCTACATTCACTACTGAGTAAATGCACATGTATGGGGGTAGACTAAGCATGTAGGCATTATATCCCACCTTTTCCAATACCTCAAAAGGACCATACCGAAGAGCCTTCAACTTCTTACGAGAACCTTATAGATTTTCCTTATTCAACTGTAACCATACTCTGTCTCCCACTCTAAATGTTCTATTTGTTCTGTGTTGGTCATGACTAGCCTTGTACTTTTCCTATGACTTCTTTAGTGTCTCTTGTACTTGCAAATACATCTTATTGATCTTCTCAACAAATTTTTATGTTTTTAATGCATCTCCTGTGAGGTCCTCCCTCACTCCTCCTTGTTGTCCATATACAACATCTAAGGGTGAAGGTGGAAAATACCCAAAGAAAATTTCAAAAGGTGACTTACCAGTAGAAGTGTGGACTGCTTTGTTATAAGAGTGTTGTATATAGGTCAAATATTCATCCCAAGTATTTGGATGCTTTTGATTGTAACTCCTCAAAAGTTGCACCAAAGTCCTATTGACTACTTTTGTCTGCCCATTTGTCTATGGATGGAATGTTATACACCTCTTCAACTTGGTGTCCATCTTCTCCCACAATGTAGTCCAAAATGCACTAAGAAATATGGTATCCCTATCTGAGATGATGCTCCTTGGTATCCCAAAGTGCACCCAAACTTGTTCAAAGAAAAATTTTGTTGCTTCCAATCCCTTGATGGTTTTTTTACAAGGCATGAGAATGCACATTTTGTTGAACCTGTCAACTACCACAAATAAATAGTTGTGTCCCTTCTGTGTGGTAGATAAACCTTCCACAAAATCCATGGAAATGCTTTCCCAAGATCGAATGGGTACAGGTAAGGGACGATATAAACCTTGCTTTATGTTGTTGAGCTTTTGGTACAACAAAGTATACATCCTCTAATATACCATGTTATATCTTCTTGCATTCTGGGCCAATACATATACCTTTGTAAATTGACAACTTTCTTTCCAACACCAAAATGTCCCGCAACTTTGGAGGTGTGAGCCTCTCTGATAAGTTACATTCGTTCAACTTTAGGGACATAGAGCTTGTCGAGCTTGTAGAGTAAACTGTTCTGAAAATCATAATCAACCTTGTCCTCACCTTCTTCTATATGAATTCGGCCCTGTAGCTATTGAAAAACATCCTTGTAGTCCTCATCTTATGTGTATGCCTCTTTATATGCATCATGGGTAAAATGATCCATGTGCATCAGAGTTCCCAAAGCTGTAATCTCAGATGTGGGTGGCCGTGAAAGCATGTATACCAACTTATTTGTTCTACCCTTCTTATACTTGATGACTAGGTGAAATTGTTGTAAAAACTCCATCCACTTGTAATGCCCGGTTTGTTGTAGCTTAGTTTGGGCCTGCAAATACTATAGTGGTTGGTGAACTATGTGGATGATGGTCTCCTTGCCCATCAAATAGTGCTTCCACTTTTTGACAACTTGTACCAAGGCATACAGCTCATTGTCACAGGCAATGTAGTTGAGAACCACCACATGAAATAATTCATAATGATAGCAGACGAATCTTCCTCCCTACCTTAGTATTGCTCCCATGGCATACCCACTTGCATCTGTCTCCACTTAGAAGGGCTTCTGCAAGTTTGCTAGTGTGAGCAATGGTGCTTGAATGATCTTTCTTTTTAGCTCATCAAATGCCTTCTGCTAATTCTTCCCCCACTAGAAACTCTTACCACTGGTTGTTATGGTGTGGAGTGGTGCAGTTATCGTTGAAAATGAGGCTATGAAATTCCTCAAGTATCGTGTTTCCCCAACAAAACTCCCAACTTCAGTGACATTTGTAGGAACTAGTGATATGAAAATGTGACTTATTTGTAGGTTATAAAAGTGAACTTATTTTTCTCAATACTCAAAAACACTTAGTGATAAATAATAATTGCGGAATTGAAGAAAGAATACCAAAAATAATAAAGAAGAGACAAATACGAGGTTGATAACGGAGTTCACCCCTCCCGAGCTACGTCTTTGGGTCCACTTCCAATGAGTGACCTCTTTATTAATGATGTTCAAATGATTAGATTACAACAAAATTCTCCCATCTCCCAACCTGCATACAATGTTGTTTCCAACTTTACTACAAAGCTCTGACTAAATGAAAAAATCATCTCCACAACTTAACTACCAAAACTAGGCTTAAAACCCACTTCTCCAATATATTTTATATAGGAAATACTTCTGCATTTACAAAAATATATTTTTACATTTACAAAAATACCAAGACAATTCTTTACAATATGATCCATATAATTCCATAAAAAAATGCCTTTGTTTATATAACCAAGGTAGATAATTCAAAAATATATTCGCTCCATTTTTTATGGCTTTGGAATATTTGATTAACCAAAATTAATATGGTCTTTTAAACCATATATAATATATGGTTTAACAAATCGAAATATTACAATAATCAAACAATATATTTAAATAACCCTATAATATATTATATGTAATTCAATTTGTTTCCATACCACAATTATAATTATACCATAGTTACTTGACCCAAATCCCAATCACCATGTGGATTAACATATGGTTACGTTATATGGTATATAACCATATAATATATGGTCAGGCTTTTAAATATTATAATAACTAAACAATAACCATATAAAATATATGGTTGGCCACCACATGTATCTCTTCCATGCCATAAATATACATATAACCATATACATATAATATATGGTCAGGATTTTAAATATCATAATAATTAAACAATAATCATATAAAATATATGGTTTGCCAACACATGTATCTCTTCCATTGCATAAATATATCGTATGGTATGATTTAAGATCTTACCATTATAAAAAGATTTGTCTATCGACATACTTGCCGCAATCAAGCTGATGTCGGTCCCTTGCATTCAAGTTGATGACGGTCATTTAGTGTCGATATCCATACTCAGGATTTTTAGTTAGTGTGGAAACATGGAAACAGTGAGATGTATCTCCATAACGTTGCAACGACTACCCACTATATCTTATTACTTTGTTTTTACAAGCACTAGGGTTTATTACAATCGCTATAGATTAAGAAATGATATTAGATATTTAAGAGCAACTTCTAGCCGAATTATCTCTGACTCCCTTGGTCTCTTGTACAAGGCCCACACCAGATAGAAGAGAAGGACACGCGATTATGAACTCGTGCAATCGTGGATGCTATCTCATAGTCATACGACTTATCATGCAGTGAATGATGCATACGTTGTTGTCGAATGGGCCACATGAAGCAAGGAATTTGGACAATAAATTATTTTGGTGAATTTTTTAAGTAGAGGATAGAACTCGAACTAGAGGATAGAATTTCAAAGCAACGCAATTCACGTGTTGTCATCTTCCTATAAATAACTATTAATAATTCTCTGCTTATAACCCAACTCCAAGTTGACCATCGCTTCCCCTATCTGCGATACTACCCCAAGTCTACCCATTGCTTCTTTTTCTGCTACGTGTTCATCACCATAATTGGTGATTAATATTTCACTTACAGCACAACCAAGAATTCCCCAACAATGCCCACTTTACTTTCTGCCATTGTTTCCCCTACTTCTCATCTCTCCAATTTCCACCACTCCCTCTCTGCGTCGCACCGGTCGAAAGTAATTTCCCAGGACTAGAAATGTAATAATCAGGAAAATATGCCAAAACACTGTTACATTTAACCACCATGTTTTACCATTGTTATGAAACTCGACATTGACATCAAAGTTTCAACAGTTATCAACTCATAAAATCGGCAAAATAGGGAATATCAACAAAAAAAATCGAGAAAGCTCAACAAGTATAAACTGAAAGTGAAAAACTCAAAAAATCTTCGTCACAATTTTTTTTTTCAGAAAAATCGAGAGAAATTGGAGTTTTGTAACATTGTTTCAGACTTATCAAGCTGGAGAGTGCTAACCTTATGACCATATTTATCGTTATCACTGTAATTATGAGTTGTGTCATATGATGAAACAAATCCTTGAGACTGTAAAAAATTGTTTACTTGTCCATGAAGTTTGCTCCCATTCCAGTCCCTGTAGAGAATGCATTCAAGGTAGGAATCTTATAGATAAAAGATCGAGCACTGCATATTGCAAGTGCAACGACCCAAATGAATCCATGCCGACCATGTTGGATGTTCTTGAGAAAACGAAGCTAAATTTCTTCCAAGTGTTGAAGCCAAGATGAAACTGGTGGATATAAACGTGTTTAATCCTTTAATAATAATCATTTAATCATATTAAATAATGTCTTTAAATCCTGTCGTCACCTCTGCAATAACGGGTTCAATTTAAAGACCAATAGAAACATAGATAAACAATTCAAATATTTAAAAAAATTACAAAAAAATCACATTATAAAGTTAAACTTTGTAAATTGGCAGAAAGTTTTGGTCAACATTCGAAGTAATAGGCAATCTATGACATATCGATTACTATATACCATGCCGCTGACAAGTATAATAATAACCATATTCGTTGGATTTTGTGGTGTTGTTTTTTATGTAGACAACTATACGTGCGACATGTGAGTGAAGGTCACGGGGTCAAGACCCGTGGACCTCCCCCTTTGGCACTTAGTTGCAACAGTTTCATTTTAAATAAAATATCGCGGCTAACTATTAACAAGCCTTGTTAATAGCCCAACGGTTAAATCTTTGTGTTGGCAGAAAATAAGTCGGAGGTTTGAAACCCATTGATGACAAATCTAGAAGGATAAGGCATTTTTAGCCCGATGGAGGGTGCCATGTGGGACACTCTGATTGAGCCACGTGTCAACTTATGCTTCAACCACTCGGATGAAAATTCAACATAGAGTCACTTGCCCAGTCATTGGACACATCAACACACATGAATCTACCACGTCAATGCATAGTCATCTGCCATGTCAGTGCACAGTCAATGCCACACCAACACATAGTCACCTGCCACGTTAGTGCATAGTCAACGCCACATCAATGTCACACCATCCTATTGTACTGCCACATCATCATCCATATAGTCCACTTCAACATCTGTACAATCCACTTATCAGGTTGTATTGCCACGTGTCATGACCGTACAGTGCCACGTGTCATCCATGTCAGCATTTTATCTGTTTTTCCAAAAAATTAGAACGCGATAACTTTTTCAAGTTGTGTTAGAAAGATCTCGTTGAGCTCTTCACAATGGAGTCATTTTCATTAGAATTTAAGAACATCAATGTTTTGGTCAAAAATCCATCTAGATCAACTAGCCATTTCATGATGGCATCCATCTTCGCGAGATGTATCTTAAGCTCCCCTCCACTGATCACATAACCCAAATACACCAAAGACTTTTGAGAAAACTCACATTTCTTGAGATTGGCCATCAAATAGTGTTTCTTCAGAGTCTCTAACACCTACATAAGATGTGATATATGCTCCACCTAGGTAGCACTATAGAACAATATATCATCCAAATAGAAAATAACAAATGAATCTAGATAAGGGCATAAAACATCATTCATTAGTCTCATAAATGTAGTCGATGTGTTGCATAAACCAAATGGTACAACCAACCACTCTGACAAACGTTTTATTATCCTAAAGGAAGTCTTCCAAGTGTCTTCTTCTTTGACTCATACCTGGTGATATCTTGATTTCAAATCCATCTTAGTGACGTACTTAGCATGATGCCACTGATCCAATAAATTATTGATCCTTGGAAGAGGGTATCGATTCTTCAGTGTAATCTTCTTCAATGCTCTGTAATCGATACACATTCTCCAAGTCTCATCCTTCTTGGGTGCAATTATGATGGGTGACCCACAAGGTGAGGTACTTGATCGAATCACACCCTACTCCAACAGCCACTACAACTACTTCTTCACTTCATTCGCTTCTAGAACAAGCTGTCTATACAAACCAATCTTTGGAAATGGGGAGTCTGGCAATAACTGTATTCCATGCTCCACATCCCACTTCGGTGGTATCCATTTAGGCTCCTTGAACACTCCTCTGTATTCCTGTAGCAACTCCTCCAATTGAATTTTTTTCTCTTTAGTACACCCCTCCATGGATGCCTTCACTCTCATTGACTAATCAACAGACTAATTCTCTCTTAAGAAAAACAAAACATATTTCTTACTAGAACTAATCATCTTCTTGGCTTGGTTGGCACTTACCAGTGAGATCTCTGAATTGTATTTATGTTCGTTAATGATGTAGTACTTCCCATCATTGATTAGTTGATACTAATTGGCTCTTTGCATAAAGATTGCATCCCTCATATACATGTAAGGACTTCCAAACACTACTCCACATACATCAAGGGGTACTACATCCAATTCCACTTCATCAATAAAATAAACACTTATAACAAATTTAATCTTACATTGTTTTGTTACCTTTGTCTCTATATCCTTGTTTACCCAACCTAATGGGTAAGGGATAGGATGATCATGAACCTTTGTCTCTATATCCTTGTTGTTGACCAGATATGATGCTATGATATTAGCCTGTGAACCAGAGTCGAACAAAGAATTTACCTTGGTCTTCTTGAATTGAATCTTGATGTTGAAGAGCTTGGTGATCTCCTTCTCTTCATGGTGATGAAGGCTACTTAGAGTCACCTCCTTTTGCACAACTGTGCAGAAATTTTTTTCATCCAAATCTGAGCTACTTTCAACCTGATTGCTCGAATATGTTGCTAGAAGGTTATTTTACTTCTTGTTTGTCTTGCGGTTCTTCAGGTTTAGCTATGGATCTAGATTCTAATATTTTTCCTCGGTGTGTCCATTAATGTTTCAATGACTACAATGGTTTTTTCTATCTTTATTTTGATGTCCAGTGGTTGTTGGAACCTTCCTGGTGCTCTTTCTGCTTCAAACTACTTGGCTTCCCTTTCTACTTCGAACCACTTGGCTGCCCTTTTTTTTTGCTTATGTTTTCCAGGTATTGTTCCTGTACACACGCCTCATCCATTGTCCTTGGATTGAAGAGCATCACCTTCTTTCATAGATGACTGTGTAAAGCCCCCAAATACTTGAAGAGTACATTTTGGTTCTTGGGAGAGATATCCAACATGATGGCCATATTTATGAACTTAGTGGTGTACTCCCGTACAATCTGCCCCTGCCTCTACCTGAAGTAGTGCCATTAGATCCATTGGTCCTCTACATACCCAATAGGGTAGAATTGGGACTTGATGATGGCTTTGAAGTTCTCCCACCTAGTTACTAGCGTATCACCCTCCAATCTAAGTGTTTCTGTGTGGCTTTCCCACCAAGTTAAAGCATGACCTTATAACTTCAATCTAGCAAATGAAATCATTTTCCCTTTATCTATATAGTGAACGTTAAAATAAACTTCTAGTTGTTGCAACCAATGATTCAGTTTTAATGCATCAATATCACCTTGATATGGATTTATGTCCAATTTCACTTCCATATTGAATAGGGATTGTGAAGGGTTAATGACACTCAAAATCGGCTGCTCTTTCTCAGATTCTTTCTGCGACTCTTTTCTTGAGTCTTCATGATCTCCTGATTTCCCCTCCGATCCTATATTTTAGTTAGAGCCTCCATCATCTTCGAAAAATATGAGCTTGATTGCTAGAGCCACAATGAGGAGGTTCATATTGTGAATGATGTTAGAAACTTGTGCTTCCAACTGCTCAAATTACTCTTTTGTTGGATCTCAAGGGCTATTATGAACATACTCGTTCGCCATGGCTAGGGTTTCTATGACTTCTCTTTAAGCCAATTCTTGGATCTTGCAACTTCCCACAAATACCCAAAAGAAAAACTTGCTCTGGTACCAATATGATCTGTAAATTGCCATGGATATTCCAATAGAATAGTTCATCACAACATATCTAATAAAATACTGAAATCTTTACTATTAAGGTTTTTTTTTTAGATTCCACATTATTTAGCTACTTATTTTCTGCTTATGCATGAAATAGATAAAATGTGAAAAGTAGAGAACAATAAAATACAATCACACCATCCACAAATAAACACAAGACATGACCCGGGAAACCAAATACAGGAGAAAAAACAACTAGAAGGTGAGGTTGCTCTGCTCTCTTTTCTCTGGTATAGAAATGATGCAAGTACAAAGAGACACTCTCTATGGATTTTCCTTTGACCTATGGCATGTATGGCTACTACAAAATCTCTTCTTCTATGTTATGCTCACATAATAGCACTCTCAGATGTTCTGCTCAGCTATGGAACAAGATACAATGCAAAAGAATGGAACCCCTTCTCCTCCTGGTGGCCCGGTATTTAACATAGCCCTTCTCCTCCTAGTGGCTCGATATTTAACATAGCCCTTCTCCTTCTAGTGGCTCGATATTTAACATAGCCCTTCTCCTCCTAGTGGCCCAATATTTAACATAGTTTGATAGCCATATAGGGGTAGGTTTTTTACTTCCTCAACCCTCAATTGTGATAGGTTTTTGGACCTTTTAGACTCTTCTTGAAATTATCTACATGGCTAGCCCCATATGCGTGAGTAACGAGGGATAACGTGACATCCTCTCATACCATGGTGGTCAACATGGTAGGTCAATGTGCGAGAGGCATAAATTTTGCATACGAGATCTGATTGACATGATTTTTACACTGTTTGAAAGCTCTTGATGTGTGAAATAACATCATGGGGTTTCAATTATACTGGGAAAGTTTTAAACCCCAAAAATGTCGTTTGATGCCTCAAAATGGCCCCGAAAGGTTCTGGACCCCAATTTTCCAAACTGGGACCTACCACTAAAATGATCTTGCAAGTTGTTTCCTCCAATTTTTTCCACTTTGAAAGGATCAAGATAGATGACAAACAATATTATGATCCAATCCGGATTATATATTGATACTTAATTTTAGTATTCATTCAAGTTGAGAATTAAAAATGATAAAATAATACGAACTAACTATATCAATTCAAATAAATTAATAGGAAAACTAATAATGTACAACAATGCTACATTTTGTTTCCAATATTAAAGTTTCTCAAAGAGGTTGTGTTATTTGAATATGAAGGTTCTCACATTTAGTCATAATTGTGAATATAATTTTTGGAATTGAATCACGTTATAGTTTTTAAACTTTCAACATTTTGAGTAGACACTCCATTCAAAACTTTCAATATGAGAGAAGGAAAAAAGTAGAGCACAATAAAAATAAAAGAAAAATTCACAATAAAAAAAGGAATTTAAGAAGACATTGGCATCCATAAGGGAAATTGGTGGTGGTGATGGGAGGGGGTGGGGGTGGGGAGAGGAGAGTAGAACTAAAAAGGAGGAGATAAAGAAAAATGTGAGGACAATGAAAAAGGTATGTTGATGTAGATGAAGGCTAAGTTTATAGCCATCTTATTAATTAAAATTGTTATGATGTTTTGCAATTTCAAGGGCTTCCCTGATAATATGTGGTGTTCTTTATTTGTAAATTGGAATATGCAAAGCAGTAATAATATAATTTTCCTAGATTAATTGCAAAATCGCCATATTACAACAGTAATATGCAATAAAAGAACTAGAATACCACAAAATGTTATTCCTTTATTGATGAGAGAAATGTTCACTTGTCTCTTCAAGGGGGAAACCTCCTATGAACAAAGATTTGATTACAATAAACTTCATAAGACATATCATTACATTGATTCTACTTCTTTATATAGTTCTATTTACCTCCTAGGAACATTATAGAGAAGGAACTTTCTAGTAGGTGGAAACTTCTAGTAAGCCATATTACAATTATTTCTTTCACACTACTACATGGGATTTATTTACTATAGATGACCTCCATACAGAGAAACCTATATATCTACTTAGGGGTTAGAGTAGGACCCTGACATATGCATAGTGTTACGGATTCTCCTTACCCCGCGTCTGAACTTCAGGCCATCTCAGCGCGCCCTTGCGGCCCTGCGACCTTAGGTTTTGGTTCACTCTGTTCTGTGCGATGGAAGGTCCTGGGGGCCCAGACCCGCCCCCGGAGGTCTTAGCGTTCAAATCAATGATAACAGCCGGCCCAAAATGCCCGCCCTCTGCAAGCCAGCAGAAATTCGTAAAGAAAATGGCCTCAATCCCCTCAGTGGCCTTGCCGGAAGCAGAGACGTGTAAAGCTGCATTGAATCTGGCAGAGAAAGGACTCATTGGATAGTTTATGGGCCTCTGGCCATCCCCCAAATCAGTGGAGGACTGGACTCAGAGGAATTGGAAGCCTCTGATCAAAGAAGGGGTTAAAAGCTATTTTGTCGGGAAGGGTTTTTTCGTGTTTGTCTTCGAATGCCCAGAAGATAGAGGCTTAATATTCAGAAATGGTCCATATTTTATGGGTCCTCAGGGTCTATATTTAAACAAGTGGTCGCCAGATTTCGATCCCACACAAGATATCCCTTCAGCTGTTCCGGTTTGGGTCAGGCTCCCACACCTTCCCCTCCACTGTTGGAACCAGCAATCCCTTCAGATAATCGGCAATGCTTTGGGGAAATACATAGATCAAGCTGCAAGAAAGGACCAGTACTCCTGCGCCCGTATTTACGTCGAAGTGGATTTAGAAGAAGGACTCCCTGAAGCAATCAACCTTATAGTAGCAGGGTGGACTTACATTCAGGAGCTGGACTATGAACAGATTCCATTCAAATGCCGACATTGCCACGGTTATGGACACTTCGCAAAGCACTGCAAAAAGAAGGATGGAGAGCAA
>JASDQU010353987.1:0-12067 GCA_032191745.1 Picea mariana
TGCCTTTTGATTTTGATCGAGAGAAATCCCTCTGACCCTGTCCTCTTTCTTTTGGTCTGCCTCTGACTACCAATGCCTCAGATGTAGAGGTTTCTTGATTTGATTTCCTCCTTGTTTCCTCAGATAGTAAAGCTCCAACAGTGTCATCAAACTCAATAGTTTCCGTTGAACTGAATCTAATAGAGGTAACGAAATGATCCCATGATGCGGGCAAAGAACACAATAAAGTAATTTCCTTATCTTCGGATTCAAATTTCACACCCATGCTACTCAACTGAACTAGAAGAGTATTGAAAGTATTTAGGTGATCAGCAATTTTCGTACCTTCCTTCATGCGCAAACTATACAGTTGTCTTTTCAGAAAGATCCTGTTTGTCAAGGATTTCGTCATGTACAAACTTTCCAGCTTTGACCACAAACCGACTGCTGTCTTCTCTGTAACAATGTTGAACAGTACATCGTCGGCCAAACACAGGCGTATGGCACTCAGTGCTCTCGCATCCATCTCATCCCAGTCTTCGTATGTTATGNTCCCAACAGCGCCTTCACCACGCCTTGTTGCACGAGCAGATCATGCATCTTAACCTTCCAGATCTCGAAATTGTTCTTGCTATTAAACTTTTCAATTTCGAACTTAGCACTCTGCATCTTTTTCATTAGAGGAAACATAAAAGAGACAAACACCAGTGTTTGTAATATCCAAGGCCTCTTTTTAAAAAAAAAATAAAAAAATATGTGGAAAAATAATGTTGTGTAATTTTCAAGAAATTACATTCATTCACCTTTTTAAAAAAAATTTAAAAAGGTTTACTCCACCTTATTCCTCCACCATTCATCCTCCATATTATATTTAATTCTCAAATATAATAACCCTTTAATATTTTCCAAACAAAAAATATAAAACCTTTAATATTTTGAGTGAAAGATGAAAGAACCTTCATACAAATCTTTCCAATCCTCATACGAATCCTTTTTCATACGAAAAATGTGAAGTAAAAAATGTTAATTGAAAGCTTCATACTAATCATTTCAGTCGTCGATTGGAGTGTGTAGACGCGCGCTTAACCAGAAACTTTCTCAGCGCTCCGTGGGACGGTACAGGGGTGCGTCAAACAAAAATTACAACCCGCGTGTAGATGGCTGGCGCTCCAGCTGGTCGATGAGGTTCCCTCTCGGCCCTCCCTCTCAGCAATCAACGATTTTCATTTAACAGCGCACCCGTAAACTTGGTCTCCATCGACGCTCCCTCTCTGCCAAAAAAAAACGAATTTCAACAGCGATTTCAACAGCGCTGCCTCTTCAGTGAGCGGCTTCTTCCAGTCTGCATCCTCCTCAGCTCCTCGCTCCTCACTCTGATACCACTTGTTGTAATTTCCAGTGCGGAAAACACAATTACCATAAGACAAACAATACAAATGCAAACAGAAAAGACACAGCGATTTACGTGGTTCACCCAAACGTTGGGCTACGTCCACCAAGCACTGGTATCGGCTATCTTATTATTCAGCTAATGGAGATTACAGACAAGCTCACTCCTCTCAGACACACTCACAGCCTCTACGGGCATACACATTTATAGCAATATATGAGAAACTGATTAATAAATGTAATCTCATCCATAGTTTAACTTAGGTGCATTGGTTTCAACCCATCCTGATTTGATCTCACCCGTATTCTAACTTGGTTGCCTTAGTTACAACCAATCCTAGTTTCTAGAATGGTGAGTTGTTGTCACCGTTTCCAACACACTCCACCTTAATTGCATCCACTAATAACATTAACTAGAATTATCACCATCTTTCCTTGGACTACGGTTTATTCACTATGGGATTCATCTTTGATGGTTTACAATGTATTAGACACCCCTTAATCATAACCTGGTCCTAACCATCTCACATTCTCAGATTACAATCCATCTCACATTCCCATGTTTAATCGAAGATTAACCTTCTCTGATTCAACATCAAGCTAGCATACGGATACACTTACCACCCTTGTACCTACCAAGTGCTTTAATCCACAACTTGATGCCACATTCTCTCTATGCATGAGATGGATACACCACGTGCTACAACGTTACATGTATGCTTGAATAACAAGGCTTACAACAAACCTGGCGAGATCAACTTGCTTATGGCTAGAATTTTACAACTAGGACCAAAACACTCTCTTGTGTGTGGGTACAACCAATCATACATCCCCTCATTACAACATTTCATCACTTTGATAATCATATTGCTCCATTTCCCACGAGATCACTTGCCAACACCTTTTCTCCACCACTTCACAGTGGGTTCTCATATTTGCTAGTGACTCCGTACCAAAATGTTTGTTGCATTTGTACATTCAGTCTCTACATCTTCTTTGATGAACCATGGAAATCCTCACTTCACACTTCATTCTGACTATATGAAAATGATTCTTCTGGCGAAATTCCTTCTTCGCTCCACACAAATGCTCGATCTTTCTTCTTTCCTTTTCGCACCGATTTGGTTTTGATGCAAATCAATTCAACCTCATCGATCTACCATGTATTCCTCACCCATAATGCGCTTTTCTTGACTTTACAAAATATTTTAAAATCACATGACCACATCTCATGCAAGTTGATCCTCTCACATAGAAAAAATCCATGTTTTGGATAAAATTATAATAGAACATTTATTTTTTTATTTCTTTATGAATGCCAAAATAAATCTTAAGTTATCCTTGAAAATTAAAATAAAATTCACGTACTCCTCTTTTAATTAAAATAATGCAGCTTCTCGGCTTCTCACCTCTTGGCGACTATTTTTGTTTGTTTCCTTGTTGTTAGATATTTGCTACAAATTCAATCTCTCCTCTTTGTCGATCCATGTTAGCGATACTCCTTGAGTGCTTAATCGTTTCTCAACACAGTACATGATATGTTGATTTCTCTTATGTCGATCCTTTCTTAGTTTATCGACTTTTTCTCCTTGGAGACTGGCAATCTTGCTATTGTGGAAGGTTTCTAACTGTTAGATTTTCTCCTTGCTTCTGTACTCCCGGATGACTCGACAGCTCCTGTAGCACTCCTATTCCGGCGAACGACGGCCAACTCTGGCGGCTCTAGGCAATTTTCCAAATCACCCTTTTCTCTTATTCCAACGAACTGTGGATTCTACTCGTCTCATTCAACTTCTAGGGTTTACCAGATGTTGAGCGGCCATATCTCTTTCGTAGGATATGGCTTTTTCAAATGCTTTCCATTATGTTCAAATTTTCACTTTTTAGATCTTGGCATTGCTTCTTCCAACACACACGATCTTCCATGTCGATCCTTTCTTCATTATTGCAGGCATACTAACTATCTTGCTCCACGATCCCTACCTTCTTTCTATCTTGCATCCTTTATCAACTCCCTTCTTGCTCTAGGATTCCTTAGGCACTTGGGCCAGATCGGCTCTCATACTACTTGTTGGTTTGGAGAACCGATGCCCGAAAACCCAACACCATTGAATTGTAGAATATTAAAAAATGAAAATATAGTCACTTGTTGATGGTTTGGAGAACGGATGCCTGAAAAACCCAAACACCATTGAAATGTAGAATATTAAAAAATAAAAATATAGTTACAAGGACATTAGTATAACTAACCAACTCCTTATAACCATAGAGAGACTAACTAAAGATGTAATAAACTTATTTTAACATTCTCACCATTGTTGTCTTCTCATATATGTAACATTGGAGGAAGCATGTAAGGGCGACGACCTCTATTTATATGGGTGGATGGGAAGATGATATACAACGACATAGGGTTTTTAACTCGTGTGTGTTCAGAGGATCACAACTATCGAGGGAGAAGATACTATCTATATCATAAGAGCTCGCAAGAATGCGCGAATACATAGAGACAAGAAGGGTAAAGAGGGGCAAAAAGAGAGAAAAATGAGTGTAGTGAAAAACCCTCTTCTAAACCCTCTTCCCACTCGCATATTCTAAAAACTTCTTCTAAATTTAAAAAAAACTAAGAAAGCGAGAAGTGGTTCCACTAAAACCTCTACAAATTCATGTTTTTCTTATTGAATTTAATAACGGTTTAAATTGTTTATTTAGTTACCAGGTCATCCACGTTGTTTTGCCCTTTCATTGTGGAGTTTGGAGGCTTGTTATTAGTTAACACTCATCTAAACGTCGATGCCATCAGATTCGATGTTAGTTGACTTTTTAACTTACCCTAAAAAGTCAACTAATAAGTCAACGTCGATGCCTCAGATTCGATGTTAGTTGACTTTTTAGGGTAAGTTAATCTAAACGTCGATGCCATCAGATTCGATGTTAGTTGACTTTTTAACTTACCCTATGGACTAAGTTAACATGAACATAACTTGACTTCACATTTTATTGATTTTGGAGTGCGAGTTGTATGTCGTTGGCTTTTATTGACTTTGCTCCATGTCAGTGTCAGTTGGATGTATCGAATCTGAAATAAAAAAGAGGATGTTCATTTTTATAACCTGTTTTACATTAAATCTTCTTTTGTTGTAGGTTGGGGAGATTCCATATTAATTAATTTTGTTAATTATTTTTTTATTCTTTTAATAGAATTATTTTTTTTAATAAAATTGTCGGTGAAGAGGGATTGCCTCTAAAGAGATGCTCACAAACAACGCTAAACATGTAATCGGAATTTCAAACCTGAGCGAGGCCTATAACAGAAGACATCATCGTCCACTGTTCGGCCTCATCCTATGGGCTACTTTGTTAACTACGTTGAGTTCATTTATCAATCCATGGTAGGTTGAGTAGCTTTGCAAAAATGTTGTGTATATTTCTCTCGTTTTTTCCCATTAAATATTGTCATTGTTATGTTGTATACTGGGAGTCGAATAGCTGGAATTCCATGACCATCTTTCTCTCAATGATATTCCATGGCTGAGGTTGAGAATATATTCTTATTTCTCCCATCAATGGAGTTATCAGATTTATTAAATTGGTAGCTCTTTAAATAAAATCTTTACCCATCCTTTTGGGTTCATGAATTTCAATTGTATGAAGATCAACGATCCATTCAAATTCCAAGCTAAGGCAATTGTGACATGTTCAACATATAATTCCATAATATTTAGACTAATCACGACTTTGAGGAATACTTAAAATGAAGATAATTAATAATTTTTAAAATTTTTGAAATTTCATTTTTTTTTTTTTTTTCCTTGGAGATTAAATGTTTAAAAATAAATTAAAAATCATGCTAAGAGTCCATGATGATTTTGATATTTTGATTATTTAATGATATTAAAAATGAAGCTTTTGATATTTTTATTATTTAATGATATAAAAAATAAGATAAATAACTCTCCAAGATCACCATAATTTTGTTGAGTTAAGATGTTAGGAAGGTTGGTAGAGTGATAAATATTTTGAAAATGAGATCTAATATGGGTATAGTTGGACAATTTAAGAGAAAATGTTTTTCATCTTCAACCTTCTTAGTGTCACAAAGTTGACACACTCTTTCATCCCATGGCGTCTTAGGAATTGACCAACGCCTAGTTTCACTATGGAGCTCATGAGAATTTGTTCTTATCTTAGCAATGCTTATTTTTTTCTTTACACTTGGCAAAACAGATAGATAATTTTGATCTTATAGATTAGGGTTGATTACATCTTTATAATAATTTAATTTTATTTTTTCCTCTAACTCTTTATCACACCACGGTTTTTCTTTAAATTTTGATTTGACGTTTTTTTAAATAGTATATTTTTTCTGCAAAATGGTTTCTTCCATGATTCCCCAATAGTTTAGCCAAGACAGAGCGTCTTTATGCCATCCTCGCTTGAGTCAATGGTGGTTATGACTTGATTTTGAAGCAATTTTAGGTAGCCTCTTGTCTTCCATGTTGTTTAACTTATTCTTATACATTAGGTATCTAGTCATAGTCATGTTCTCAATGGGGAAGAGGCTTGTTTCTAAGAGGAGGATGGGATAGGACGTATTTCCTTTAATTTTGAGATTATAGGTTATACAATTCTTTTGTATTTTCTCTATATTTCTCTAGGATTCACAACAAATACTACAGCCCCAGACTTCACATCCATAAAGAATAACATGTGTAACAAGAGTCTCAAAGAGGATCTTCTTCTTATCCCAACTCCAAAGATCAACTGATTTATAATTGTTTTCAAGCCCATAATAAGCTTTCCATCCCCCAATAATCCTTTTCTCAATGCTATAATTCCAATTGAGCTTGTGGTGAATATCAATTCCAAGATATTTGTATGAAGTCACTTCCTCCAAGTTGTTGTTGTCATATACACAGGTATCATAAGAGATCTTATTGGATTTAATAATCATGACCTTAGTCTTATCAGTATTAACAGTCATACCCATATTGGAGCTAAAATCCTTAAGGATTCTTAGTTGGTTTTCAAGATCACGAGGACTCCTTTCCATAAGAACGATTCTTAATGAATAAACATTAATTAACACATAAAAAAACAAACTTTAAACCCATAATTAAATATGCTATCAGATAGACATATACCACATTAACAACTAGTCAACACATAACAAAGATCTACTTAAAAGACACATGATTAGAAATTAAATTCCGCCAGAGCATGTCGTGACCAAACTCATCGTTTTGGGAACATTTACCTCTATATAGAACATTATATTTATTATGTTCTATATAGAAAATTATATTTATTATGTTTTATTAATTATGTTTGAGTTTTACAAATATTTATATTACATTAAATTTATTGTGTTTTATTAATTGTATTTGGGTTTTATAAATATTTATGTTTTTATTTCCACAGTTAGTATTATCAGATTTATTTGAGTTTATTAATTATTTTGTGTTTAGTTGGTATTTTATGTAGTTATTATTATTTAAAATAATTGGTTTTTGTTTTTAAAAATAGGTGATGAAGTTATTTATAATTAATTTTTTATTTATATCTTATAGTATAAAGTGGCATTTTCATTCTTAAAATCTATATAATGAAAAGGTTTTAAGACATTTTTTCATTTAATAATATATAGCATTGAGTTAGTGATATGGATTTTACAAGGTTGATTTTTTGACATTTAGGTTATCACTTATGGATATGCTTCTTTTATACTTGGATTTGTGTTTTATGAATAGATTAAAGTGAATGTATTCTTTGGATGTTCTTTTATACTTGGACTTTCCAATTTTTTTACCAATTTTAAAGAGGCTCATTTAAATGTTTTAAGAGATTTTTTCCTCTAATAGTGTATATTAAAGAGATAGTGATGTGGATCTTATAAATATCTACAATATTGGAGGTGCTTTATTCAAATTGACTTTAAGGTCCATGAACTTTGGAGGTGGTTTAATGTAATTGCGAGCATGTTCACGTTCTTTGTTTGAATGATTTGGGCATTCTTGTTGATTTTTGACATAATACAAATACATAAGTTAACAAGCACAAGTTAACTAGACATAATATGCATAAATCAACATGAACATTTGTTATGTTATGTTCATAATAAACAAATGTTAACTTATGCTTATTAACTTATGTATTATGTCTTGTTAATTTATGTCTAGTTAGATTTCATGTATCCAATGTAAATTAATACATTTGTTTATTGTGAACATAAATCAATAAGCATGTGTTAACTTGACATAAGTTAACATAAAATATTGGATAAATGAAATCTAACTAAATAAAATACACCACAATTAACCAAAAAAAGAAACTATGTTAACTAGACATGAACAACATATCTCACAACTATATATAACACCTTATTTGGTGTTAACACTTTCCTTGAAATAGATAGAGAATACTTTTTTTAAAAGACAATTTTACTTATAGCTCATTCCAATGGCTCCTTCTGGTTCCTCTAACTATTCCTCTCTTAAAAGTGACTCTTAACATTGCTTAAAACTTTTCAATCTCTTTTCATTCTAAGAAGTTCATCTTATTCTATTATTCTACTTTGTTATTATTGGGCTAAATAATTACACTATTGTTCAACCTTTGTATATACTCATTAATAAAAAAATATTTTTTAATAAAATTGTTTAACTTATTCTTCTCTTTAAAGTGATTCTTAACATTGCTTAAGAATTTTCAATCTCTATTCATTCTAGGAAGTTCATCTGGTTCTATTATTCTACTTTGTCATTATTAAGCTAAATAATTATAATATTGTTCAACATTTATGTATACTCATTAATAAAAGAATAAGTTTTAATAAAATTGTTCAAAATAATTTCCATCATAAATTTAACATTAACAAATTTTACAATCAATCTTTTTGATTTGAATGATTACTTCTTAAAAAAATATTTTATTGTTCCTTCTTTGCTAACGCTATAACATAGGGTATACTTAAATCTCACATTTTCTTACATACCTTTTCATAGTTATTTCTAGTTAAGAAAATCTAATATGTATGTTGCTAAAGTTAAAGGGATGGGAATGGGAACTAGAATTGAATACATAAATAAAGATTGTTTCCCTTGCTAATTTATGCACTAAAATATTTGAACTTTAAAATGCATGTTCCTTCCTCTTTTTACTAAAACATTGATTTAAAGAAATGTTTTTTTAAGATTTTCCATAAAATTTAGTGTATGAGTGTATATGAACACACGTATGTGATTAATATTGTTTTTATTAAGACATTTTTAAATTAATTATGAATATAAGAACATAATATATATATGTTAATATTGTTTTTATTAAGACATTTTTAAATTAATTATGAATATAAGAATATAATATGCCTGTATTAATATTGTTTCTATTAAAACATTTTTAAATTAATTATGGACATAAAAACATAATATGCATGTATTAATATTGTTTTTATTAATACATTTTTAAATTAATTATGAACATAAAAACATAATATGCATGTATTATTTTTGTATGTGAAAAAAATATTATTATTATTATTATTATTATTATTATTAATTTGAATAATAATAGGTCCCCGAGGTGTAGGACAGTCGGTGACGGAGTGTGTTGTTAAGCCACTTCGTGATGTTAAAGTCACCGGTTCGAAACCTGCGGGGACAAAAAATCCAACCATGTTAAGGGTTGGTGTGGCTCAGGCCGTGTACGATCCCGCGGTGATTTTGATGGCTTAAATGCCCCCGAGTCATAATAATATAAAATATAAAATAAATTATATATTAAAAAAAATCTATTTTAATTTTTTATTTAATATTCTTTAATTTTTTATTTAATATTTTTTAATTTTGTATTTAATAGATTTACATGAGTGTATGTATATGAAAATAATAAAGTTAGGTTTAATAATATATATTTATAATAAAATGTTATGATAAGTTAAATAATTATTTATTTATTTTATGTAACACAACCATATTTCTAATCATTGAAATTTTTTATTATTTTTTAAAATAATAATAATTAAAAAAAAATGAATAATATATTTAATATAAATCTTTTAAAATATAATAATGTTTATTTTCATCAATTTTTTTAATTATATTTTAGAACAATTAAATTAAAATTTTAAAACTAAATGTTTTTTCCAACCGTAAATAAATAACTAGATTAAGAAAAAAATCTTAAAACTTTAAAATATGTTAAATTAAACTAATCTATGTTAATAGAAATGATTAATAATTTTTCCTTGTAAAGAATCATACACTATAAGTATTCACAATCTCTCAAAATAAAAATTAAAAATGATTCACTCAAGTAAATTAAAAAAAAGTTTTTCCCTAGATGGGGTGACACGGAGCGCAATAGTGCTACGCGGGAGCGAGCCGGGACGCAACTTTAATGTATCCACCGGCTCACATCACCTCGGACAATGACCCCGCATGAATCTGCGCAGGAGCATTCAAACGATGAGGCCCCTCGCGCAAGGGAAGGGTACCCCTCACTAGAGCACTATCCAGCAGACTTTAATGGCGATGGTTAATGTTTCGGCTATGGCGATTTTTTTTGCATTCGTGCTCATTGTCCGAATAGCAAGACCAAGCAGTAAGTCGCTCCAAGAGGCCTCCGTCTCACAGGCGAACCAGAGCTGCGGCAGCCTCTCTCTTGTTTCACCGGCACAGTGGCCGCACTCGGCAACCTCGCCATTCCTCAGGAGCAACTTGACTGAAATCGATAGCATTCAGATATTTCACTGGGACCCCGCCATGCCCCGAGCCAAAGGGAAACCATGAAGGGGAGCGACCTGGTACACGGCAGAGTCATGGCGCAAGAGAAAGGAGAAATTCGAGAAAGCTATGGCGATAACAGCTAGGAGACGAAAGCGCAGACCACACATGCCTCCAATGGCGTACGTGGAGGAGGTCATCTTGGAAGGAGGCCTGCCAAGCCCTCATGAGCACACCCTGTTTATGGTACCGGAAAATTGGAATCCAAGCTCGAACTTTAGCTCGGATAGCACACGACCGCCTGCAGGCAGCATGCTTGATCCTTCCACAGCCATCGCAGAGAAGCCTTACTCCCCCTGTTACATGGAAGAGGAGGTTCCTCCCGAACCCACGAAGGAAGCGGAGGAGCCAAAGCAAGCACGACATCGGCACAGAACACAGAAAGCAGAGGCGGCCACCAGTGAGGAGTTAATGGACAGCCACCGCCCGGAGCAACCACCTTCAGTTGACTAGGGATACCTCAATCTCGTCTTTGAGATTAGGAATAAGCTGGACGACCAAATCTTCCGCCTAGTGCGAATGGATCAACGGCTTGACATGTTCTTTGTGGCACATTCCAGAACTCCGTCAAAGAAACAATGTCCGACTTGTGCACGAGTTTACTCATTCCCAGCGAGATGGAGGCACTCCGAGGACGAGGACAAGCATCCCGGTTCAGAGGTTACTTAATGTTCAGAACTCGACTTTGGTTTTGGTGTTGTTGTTATATTTTATGCCTTAAGATAGCTAGCTNACTAGTTTTTCTTAGCACTAGTTAGGAGAACCAGTTTCATGCTCGCGACTGTTAGTCCTGGTTTCCTTCGGGCAGGATGTAGCATCGTCAACTCTGTTAATTTTGCTAATTCTGCACACTGGGTGACAAATGGACATGGATGCCCAGCTGTCCCGGTTTCCTGCTCAGGCGAGACAGCTGGCATCATTTACAGTTATGTATTTTGGTTATGGTAATATAATAGGCACCACCCTTTTTTACTTAAAAAAAAAATTAAAAAAAAGTTTTTAATTTAAAAAAAAAAAATTAACTATACCAACAAAATAAAAAATAATTAAAGAAAAAATTTTAAATTAAAAAAAAAATAGCTTGGAAGAAAAAAAATTCACCTTAAAAATTACAATTTGAAATTTGGAAGAAGAACATTTCACCTTTAAAAAATTACAAATATGAACATACAATTTTTCAAATTTTTAGACAATTTTTTCCAAATATTTAATATTTAAATTTTTTTATATGAAAATAATTCTTATATCATATTTATAAAATATAATATTATTATGATTATATAATCTCTTCTTATAAACCACCGACATAGCAATTATCATAATAATTTTATCATCTTTCAAATAAAAGTGAATGATTCGAACAATGTAAACAACGATAAACTGCTCCGATAATATTCCCACGCAATGTAAAAAATGATGTAAAATTCGACTCAACGTTAATGCTATAGTAAAGGCTTCATCGTAGTCATTAATAGACAAATTCGACTCGAACAGCACACGCTTCATCCTAAATTGACGATCAATATAACTTTACTCATGCACTCACACTTTTCTTTGTTAATTATGTAGATAGCCGCTCATGAACCTTCTGTTTATTACATAGTGAAAATATAGTAGCTGTGCTATACTTTTATTGCAGAGCATAAGAAGCAAATACATGCAGAACATACAAGTCTACGTAAATTCACCATAACTGATGTTCGGCGTTTCACAGAGTGGCTTAAGCTGTAGCCTTATTTTGGATTACGTTCAAGCGGGTGATTAGACAGTGGGGACAATCAATTACTTCTCGGGGGAATACTCTGAGAATTTCTGAAAAAGTTGTGGGGATCAACCTCTGTTTTGGCCTTCACAAGTCTATCGAAATTGTCGTGGAAATACTTCTTACCCCATGCTTCGGCTTCTTTCACTGTGGA
>JASDQU010353988.1:0-12067 GCA_032191745.1 Picea mariana
ACTTACATTACAGTTAGCTTGGTTATTAGAATGAAGAAAATTTTGTTATGAAATGAGAAGGAATTTTAACTAGGCTTTACAATGTTTTAACGTTTTTTTAGAGATACAACAAATTGCTAGTGTTTGACATGGTGTGAGTTTTGAGTTCCCTCAACACTCTGTTGATTCATTTCATCTAACATTGTGATGGCAGAAAATATTTTTAAATATGTTATTGTGGGTGGCAGCGTTGTAATTGGATATGTAGTGAGAGAATTTGTCAAGTCGGATCTCAAATCTAGAAAGCTTACAATTATATCAAAATAGGTTGTAGCTCTATATGAGAGACTTACACTTAGAAAGTCTTATATCTTTCTAAAATATATTTTACTCTTCCATAACCTTTTATTTAGCTATATTATGAATGTACATCAATGAATTGGAGAGTATTTTGGTGACTTGGAGGGTTGGTTACCTCTACCTTTGATATGCATCAACAACCCATGAATTTGTCTCTTAGAGCTAAAGGATCCAACCCCATGTTTTCTTTCTCTTCATGAATGTCTCCTTTGTTGGTTGTTTTCCAATATTCTCTGTTGCATGTAGTGGGGTTTGATAGTGTCAAGGTGTTGTAAATCTCTATGCAAGAGATTGGGTAGTTAGCAATCAAGGGTCACAAGGTGATTGGCCATTTTTCTTTAGCCCAATTTCTAGGGTTTCTTTATTTGAAGAGTCTGATAATTTCTTTATGGGAGTTAAAATACCATGGTAGTTAGGTTTGTGTTGGGCCCTTCGTTTTTGGATGAGAAGTTGCGCAAGAAGGATTACAATCCCAGTTTTGGCCTAGTATGAATTGCGCAAGCTACAGAAGAAGCTAGATATCAGATAAAGGAGAAGTAACATAAATCAGTTGCGAAAAGGATAACGCAACGCTAGCAAAGAAAAATCAGTTGTAATAGAACAAGAAAATGTGCAAGCCAAAGCCATAAGACACGACTTATATTATATATAAGGATGAACATAATTGTAAAATGGTTGGTTAATATCGCAAGTGTAATGTTTTGATCATAGTTGTTGTTGTCTACTGTTGAGAAGTCAGATTTTGAGTTCTGTAATGTAATTTTTACACCATTTTGGGAATTAGAACTCTGCGACATGGGTCCAGAGCCAGGATTCTGTAACAGAGAACTACTTTGTAATTATGAGGTTGTAAATGGAAAAGATATGAATATAATATATGAAAAGTACCAAAAATTTCAAAATATGTTGTGTAATTCTGTGTTTATACTATTGCATTGTATCTTTACATTACTTCTTTATGTTTCATAAGATATGCATGATGTTTATGTGTTTGAATGCTTTTCATCAACATAAGTAGCTTCAGTTCTTGCGCATATGAGTTCAGATATGTTCTGTAGTTAGATGTCTTGCGCAAGATCAGGATGAATCTTGAAGGTTCTGTGAATGCACCTAAGTATTTTGCTTGCCCTTCCCTATCCTTTTGTCTCAGCAGCGCTTTAGGTGAGACTTCTTCTCTTCGGAGGAGATGAAACTGCCAATGCTCTAGACTACACGGTACCTTTTGTTGGTAACCTGAGAAGGACCCTGGTCTGATCATCTTGTGCCAACAAAATGGTTCTATTGTCGAGACCTATGGTAAAAGGGAACCTGTAGGGAGGACGATTCCATGGATTCACAGATCTAATATTAACCAATGGTGGGAGAGAATTTGCGATGGCTTCATATGGAAAGAAGCGGAGCTAAGGGAAAAATCTATGAAAGATACTCTAGAGGTAGTCCTTTACTTAGAAAGATCAAGCGACCAGTACGAGATATTATGGGTTAAGTTCCTGGAAGAATTTTTCCACTAGATAGATAGGCTCCAAGAAGATCCAGAGTTCTGATAATGAGTGAAGAGGACCTGTACTTGGGATACAAAAAAGATTGCAGCACTTCATCAGCTGGATTGTCCAGTAACACGAGTGATTGATTTCTGGGTCAATACCACATTATAAGGATACATTATTTAGTTTGAAACTTAGAATGACCAATATTTTTCACGAGCAGAGGCAGATTTCAAGAAAGATGTAAGGGAAAGACTGTTGAGAGAAATCCTCCCGTGGATTAAAGTTTTCTTGATGGAAGAGGGGGTGTTGACTATGTCCCCGACTGAGATGGCAACATAAACACCCTCGCTTGGGGTAGGGTGAGGTTGGGGTGGAGTCATGGACTGAGAGGGGGGAAGGGTTCTTTGATAAGTGGGGGAAACAACAAGAAATGGATTCAAGAGATGAGCGAGCCTTGAAAAGAGCCGCCATAGTTGAGAAGTGGTGGAACAACAAGATAAATAAAGCAACAAGACAGTTTGAGAAGTTGAGAAAAGAAGTCATACCAAGAGAAGTAGAGGAAAGACAGATGGAAGAGATGCAGAAGATGAGAAGACAGGAAAGAATGGCCAGTTAAAGGTTAAGTGTGAGAGAAGCGCAGAGAGAAAGAAGTCCCCAAGAGGGTGGACAAGAAGGAGAAGGTGTAGAAGTAAGAGAGAAGGAAGCCAACATGGATATTGAAGAAGAAAGAGAAGATTCAGCCCCGATGACAGGAAAGATCAAGAATCCGACCGAAGAGACTGCTCCAGAGGAAGAAAACGAGACACCCTAGATCAAAGAAAACAACCCCGAAACTAGTGGTGCCAGCCCCGAATCGCCCATACCCCAAGTGTCTTCTATACAAGTGATAAGTTCGATACTACCCTCTTATGCTAGTTCCGTTCCAGTACAATTAGTTAGTCAGTCACAACCAGGAAGTGTGAGTACATGGAGGATATTGGAATCCCCTGATAGATTGTACGAAGGACCGTTAGGTTTCATTTTGATAGGAGCACCAAGATCAACAATGGTTGGTCACATGGGAGGTTTGATTGCCCAATACCCAGAATTATGGGGTAAGGAAGATGAAGATGTGGAGCAACACTAGTTCTTGTGCGAAGCAATATGGAGATCTAGAGGGACTCCAAATGCAAATAAGTTGGTTGAGTTCCAGACTACCTTGAGAGGTTGTGCTCTCAAATGGTACATGAATATTATTGAGCCAAGAGTGCCAAGAATGCAAGGTCAAGCATTCACACTTGGCCAGGTATGGAAAGGGTTCATAAAGGATTTCAAGCTACCTCAGTCAGAGCAACAGGCTTTGTCTGAGTTACACGAGATTCAACAAAGGGAAGGTGAATCAACCTGGGAATACAAACAAAAGTTTAAAGATGCGATAGGGAGGTTAGCACATCCAATCTATGAGGAACATCAAAGAGAATGGTATATTCAGGGATTGCTACCTCTGACACAGATTCCGCTAATGCAACAACGGATAACCACTTTGACAGATGTCTTGGAACAATCAATGAAGATTGAATCCATGGCGGGATATCCTGGGATCTTGAGAGTGACCAGAGCCCCAGTAGAGGAAAATTTGGCACAACTACAAGGGTAAATATCAATGCTTATAGAAAATATTCAAGAATTAATTATACCGAGACTGGGATGACCGCGGGTCTGGTGTACTGGATGTTACACAGAAGGAAATCTGGTATCCGAATGTCCAGTAATGAGGGACCTCCTCAGAATCCGATGGGAACCTCACGAGGAACCACAGGAGGAGTTACACAAGTATTTGCGAAATTACCATTCCATAACCCCACCCCATATCATGATTTTCCAGGGATCTAAGCAACACCAACAGTTGAGTATTGTGAGATTTGTCGAATCCATGGGCATGGGATGAGACAGTGCCCCATTATGTAGAAATATTCGACAGTACCAATTACTATACACTGTGAGTTTTGTGCATCCACCACACACACTACCAATCAATGTAGAGTGTTGGATGCACTTGCAGATAGGTTGGACCGAACAACATTTAGAGTGAATGAAAACCCTTAGGGACCTGGAAGAGGTCAAGGAGGTAGAGTCAGAGGAGACTTCAGAGGAGGAAGAACCAGGGGAAGAGGGCCAAGTAGATGTTATAACTGTGATGAGCAAGGCCATATGGCGAGAGAATTTCCTCATCTGAGGCAACCATGGTGCTCTCACTGCAGAACCAATGGGCACACAATTGAAGAATTCCCATAACTAATTGCAAAATGGGAAGATCGGGCACGTCAACGAGAAACTAACATCATCATTTCAAAAATCAAGAGAGTTATTAAAGGAAAATTTCCCAACCTCAATATCCTCACTCGAGGAAGAGCAAAGAGAAGAGTTGATGCTGATAATCTACCTCAGATCTAGAAATCATAACCTAAAGAAGACATGTATGACCCTCTAAAACAAAATTTGTTCTTTAAAAATTCCATAGAAGTATTTCAGAATATCCCTAGCCCTGAGATGCAAGAGAAACCCCCATAGCCTATTGTTTACCCTAAGATTGTGCAAGTCCTTGCTTCTCCCCCTGCACCCAGAAACCCTGTAGTCACACCAAGACAACCTGAGCAACCTCAAAATGCAGTCGACCTTTGGTTTCAATTATTCTTTGATATTCTCAGGAATGACCAATTAACAGATAAGTTGTGCAATGCGCTATACCTATTTTTAGGGAATGAATAACCCACAGAAGTAGGAATAAGGACTAATATTCCTGAGAAGAGTACTCAGAGAGTGCAGAGAAGGAAAGTATGGACTGGAAAATAATTCAGATTAGTAGCCCAGTTAGACAAATTTCATATTAAGGATGTTATGTTAGATTTAGGATCTGATGTGAACATTCCGCCTAAAAAGAGTTGGGAAGCCCTAGGAAAACCCCAGTTGACATTTTCCCCAATCTAGCTAAGGATGGCCAACCAATATTGTATTTTCCCAATAGAAATACTAGAGAATGTGGAAATAGATGGTGCGGGAGTGAAGACTATAACTGACTTTGAGGTGATTGAGATCATGGGAGATAAGGACCCTTACCCTGCACTACTTGGGATTGATTGGGCCTATGAAAACTATGCAGTGATCGACCTAAATAAAGACACTATGCATTTGAGGTAGAAGGGATCAAGGTAGTTCAACCCTTGTATCCGTATGTAGGTCCCATATATACAGAGCCAACAAAAAGCAATATGGAGGGAGAAGACTTGGATAATTTGTACCCTGTAACATCAGGAACAAGAGAAGATTACATAAATCCTACTGCCAATGGATCAGTAAGTTGGAGGAGTATACAGTCCGTGGACGAAGATTCTGAACTGGAATTTGAAAGTTGGCAGCAAGGGTCATACAAAAGATTCTCAAGGAGATGCGCAACTGTCAGGGCAACCAGATGGGTTGGGACTGATTTCAGAGAACACCCAGTATATGATGGTACCTCAGGACTTGACAATTTTTTGCTTGACATGAAAGAAAAGGTAGCGGAGGGTCAAATGATCTTAGTACTATATTTCTCCCTCTAGGACACCCCTGCTAGATGGTGGGCCAATCATAAAGCCTTACTCAGAAAGTGGGACGATGTGAAGCAAACTATAAAATATAGGTTTCAAGATAAGAAGCAGTTGGAATCAAAGATGCAGACAGATTTCCAAGTTATGCAACTGTTCAGCGGAGAATCTGATCCTAAAATACATATTGAATAGTGCATAACATAGTGAAAAGTTGCGAAAATATCCTCTTGCTTCTGGGTTTAGGTATTTCCCTACTCACTAGGTCCAATCTCGAAAGCTTGGTTCATACATGAAGAAACCAAAAGACAGACCGATGACTGGCAAACATTGGCATATCACTTTTGCAAGTATTTCTCATTTACAAGTAAGTACCTTGAGCTTGAAGTAGTCCTGCAGAGAATTAAAGAATTTATTTTTACAGACAATAGTAATCAGAGATCAAAACTAGTGGTATGTGCAAGACATAGCCGAGAACTTCATACTAATCTTCACCTAACCTCAAACAAGAAGCCTATAGAATGCTATAAGATTGGAAGATATTTAGAAAGCCTAGATGATTTAGAGGAATTGAGAAACCTAGCCATTAAAGAGACAGAAGGGAAAAGATAAATCCAGGACATCATACCTAGTTAGATTGATAGTTCTTATAATCACCCATTGAAATTGCACAAAGTTGATATAGGGACCACATAGCAACCTAATATAGTTATGGTGGGAGATTACTGGGATGAGAAAACTAGTCAAGAAATACAAAGTTTGTTGAGGGAATATGAGGACTTGTTCCCAAATACCTTTTCAGATTTAAAAGGGATCAAAAGAGTCATGGGAGAAATGAAAATTGAATTAAAACTAGGATCAAAGCCTATGAGGCATAGGCCATACCGCCTTAACCCTAGAGTAAAAGAGAAGGTTAAGAAGGAGATAGAGAAGATGTTGGAAGTTGGAATTATCTTTGCAGTGGTAGAAGAAGAATAGGTTAGCCCAACAGTTATCCAGAGAAAGAAAGGCACATAGGACATCAGGGTCTGTGTAGACTATAGAAGCCTTAACTTTGCTTATGTGCATGACCCTTTTCCAACAACTTTTACTGATGAGGTGCTAGAACTGGTTGCGGGGAAATAAGTGTACTCATTTACAAATGGATTTTTAGGGTACCACCAAATAAGGATTGTTGAAGAGGAAAAAAGGAAGACCACATTCATAACAGAATGGGGGTATTTTGCATACAATGTGATGCCATTTGGTTTAAAAAATGCCCTTGCAGTTTTCTCTAGGATTGTAATAGCCGCTTTTAGAGAATTTATTGACAAGTTTATAGAAGTCTATATGGATGATTGGATGATATATAGTTTTCTGAAGGAACAAGTAGCATTGTTACGTCTGATGTTTGAAAGATGTAGAGAACTGTATTTATCATTGAATCTCAAAAAGTGTATCTTCTGTGTACCACATGGAAATTTATTGGGTCACATAGTATGCCAAGAGGGAGTACTGGTAGACCCAACCAAAGTTGCGGTCTTTGTGAACATGCGGTCACCTACAAGTGCTAAGCAGTTGCGCTCCACGCTCGGACACACAGGGTACTATCGAAAGTTCATCAGAAGATATGTAGAGATTACTGCACTTCTGTAAAATATATTGAAAAAGGATGAAATGTTCCACTGGATCCCAGAGTGTGATAAAGCATTCGAGACCCTAAAGGAGAAGCTCAACACAACACCGATTCTGATATTCCCAAAATGGGAAAACGATTTTCACGTCCACGTAGATGCTTCAGGTATTTCCTTAGAATGTATCTTAGCACAACCTAGAGATGGAGCCATGGATCATCCTATATATTTTGTGAGCAACACGTTGTCACAAGATAAGTGCAACTACATAACGACAGAAAGGGAGGGTTTAACCATGATTTATGCTTTGCATAAATTTAGACATTATTTGTTAGGTTCTCATTTTAAGTTCTTTACTAATCATTCTGCATTGAAATATCTAGTTAACAAACCTGTGTTGGAAGGGAGAATTTGTAGATGTTTGCTATTGTTTCAGGGATTCTCTTTTGAGGTGATTATTAATCCTGGAAAGTGCAACGTAGGGCCTAACCACTTGTCTAGATTAGAGTTAGGGGAAAGTGGCAGAGCAGTTGATTATCAGCTCCTAGATGCAGATCTGTTCCGGGTTGAGGCCATACTAGAGTAACTGGAAGACATAGCAGTATTCTTAAGAACATGAGCCTTCCCAAAAACGTATTCTGCAACCTAGAAACTCCATATGGTGGTTAGAGCAACAAACTATCAGTTAATTGGAGGGTAATTGTATAAATTGGGACTAGATAGTATCCTCAGGAGATGTGTCTTGGATCACAAAAGATAGGATACACTGTGGGAGTGCCATAGTGGAGTTGTGTTAGGTCATGTAGGAGGAAAGGCCACTGCACAGAAAGTCCTCCAAGCTGGACTATGGCGGGAAAGTCTCTTCAAAGATGCAAAGGTATATGCTATATCATGCGACGTTTGTAAAAGAGTGGGTAAGCCATCACGATGAGATGCATTACTACTTCAACCATTTCGAGCTCTATAGGAATTTGAGAAGTGGGCGGTTGACTTCATTGGACCAATCAACCCCACAACTAAGCATTCAAAGGCTAGGTAGATTATTACCGCAACTGAATACCTTACACGTTGGGTGGAGGCAACAACTGTTCAGGATTGCTCGACCGATACTACTGCTAGGTTCATTTTTGAGAATATTATCGCTCGATTTGGATGTCCTAGGAGTTTAACTAGTGATCAGGGAGTTCATTTTATTAGTAGCACTATAGCAAATCTTACAACATAGTTCTTGATACAACATAAAAAAAGTAGCCCCTACCACCCGCAAGCCAATGGAACACTAGAAGCGTTCAACAAGATTATGGAGAGAGGGTTAATGAAGGTCTGTTGTGCAAACCAGGAGGATTGGGATGACAGAGTTCCAACAGTACTATGGGCTTACAGGAAAACCACAAAGAAACTCCACAGGTACATGCCATTTCAACTAGTTTATGGGAAAGATGTTGTAGTGCCTGTAGAATTCATCACTCTGAGTTTGTACATTGCACATATCACCCATATGTCAGAGGAAGAATTATTTGCGCAGACTCATGGAGTTACAAGAACTCGAAGAGACCAGGTTTTTAGCAGACTTCCATCAGTCGGTTGAGAAAGCAAGGAAAACATCTTGGCATAAACACATTAAAACTAAATTATTTGAGCAAGGAGACAAGGTCCTACTCTATGACAGTCGGTACTTGAAGCATCCTGAAAAGTTGCACATGCATTGGTTGGGACCATTTATAGTTGCAGAGATCCAACCTTCTGGAGTAGTCAGACTTGCGCAACTAGATGGTATGAATGGCACTCACCTGAAACCCTATATGTCTCAGAACTGAGCTAAAAGGACTGTTCCTTTAGTCTGAAGGAGAATTTATAGCAGTTAGATTTGAGTTTTCTGCAATTTTTGTAAATTCATCTAATAAAGTCGACGTGTGCAGTGTTGCGCCACGACATGTAGTTCATTTCCTTTTCTGTTTAAGTATTGTTTGATGTAGAACTTCTTACTCAGTAGCACATGATCAGAAGCATAAAGAACCCATTAATGATAGTCATTAATATGACGGGGACCCCTTTGTGGTTGGAGGGAGAACGAATCCGAAGGAAATCTGAGTCCATGTGCCACATGAACCCAGTCTAGTCACAACCTTTATTGCTATTACGGTACCCTGTTTGAATTCTGTTAAGCCATAAAGCCGTGATACACAAAGATTCCATCAGTATTCACGCCAGGGTTCCCATTCGTCAAACGAAAAGGTGTTAAATCGGCCACATCCCTGTCCAACTTGCACAAGTAAATGCCAGAATCTCCCAACAGGATTTACCCTGTTAAACAGTCCCATCGAAAAACTCAGATCCAAGTTTCATCCATAGCATCATGATGAACAACATTTATTACTGAACTTTCCGGCTAAGCCCAAGTATAAGGCTCTGAGAACTCATCGTAGAATGCATTGTTTTCAGAAATAACTTAGCGATTTTTGAATTCTGTAGAGCGAGCAAGCCTGTGCAATCCTGAAACCAATAGTTTTGATCCCCAATCCTTATTTCACCACATAATTTGTTGATAACTTAGAGCCCACAATTCCGAGAGCTACAGGAATCTGAGGCACCATGTCCAAAGATGCAGTACCAGATGATCCTTGAGACTCTCGAGTCGAGGTCGTGGGTGATCTCAAGGGGAGGGTGGTGCAGGTCAAGCTCCTTGATCTTGACTTAACATATCCAGTCTTGTTCCCCCAGATGAACATAGACGTCTTCTGGAGTACCTCTCTAGATGAGTTGGGAGGCATGCAGTTTGTGCCAAAGCCCGAATTCATCAACCTCTTCAACTCAACTATCATGAACCTAAGAGACTTACCAGTGTTTGGTACCACTGGCGATGTTGTGTGGTGCACCAAGTTCCTGACCAACAGGGTGCATGACAAAAGTCTTTGGTTGGATAGGTGGTATCCAATCCACGCTGATGACATTCACCATCTTACTAGAATGTCCATCGAAGGTGAGGACGTGTCTAAAAGATTCTAGGGTCCTAGCAAGCACGACAAAAAGAAAGGGGAGCCCAGCCTCTATGAAATATTCCACACAGAGAGGGGGGGGGGTGCACAACCAAAATCAACCCGATACTACCAGAGATAGTTAGAACTGGTTGCTACATCATAGAAAACAAGGTTATGAGGTTGTATTAAAAGGGAGAATGCACGCTGGATGCATTATCAGTAACATATTTTTGCGCCAATGGTGCCATATTCAATTGGTGTAGTTACCTATTGGAGGAACTACTCGTGGCTTGTGAGGAAGCACATGAGAAGGGAGGAACCTTCACATATGGATGGTTGTTGATGACGTTCACAATGCTAAAGTGGAAGCCACCCGCTGGAATATCGTTGGCACTAGTAGACAAGGGGCACCTAGAAAAGATGCTTGAGACCTAGCATTCCAGGGCGGACTCAGAGAACACAACGTTTAACAACATGATGTTCTCCAAGTGGTATAATAGACTCATCGACGCAACGAAGAGGTTGTGAATTTTGCAGGAGCTCCTCAACTGAAACATGAGGAACATCGCCTTCAACATGAACCGAAATCATACGTTTGTATGGTCGAGGCATGCCAACAGAGAGGACTTCCATTCGAAGATGTTGTCTTTCTACTTAGATGAGGAGGCCTTCGACAAAGAGGTAATGTCGTGGCTAGGAGTTAAATGCAACTCGCGCAAGTTGGGGATGCACTAAATCTTGCCTGCAGAGTTACTTAATAAGAAAGGAAAAGAAGCAGGGGTAGGACTGATCTCAAGATCAAAGGCGCCAAAGAAATAATCTCTAGAAGAAATGAACTCTGAGGAGGAAGAGGAGACGCAATGACTAGAGCAGAAGAAAAGAACATTTTTGATCTTTCCACAGCTGCCAGAGTAAGCCATGTTGAGAGGTAAGGATGTCAATGAGTGTTAGAAAAACAGGACCGTGGAGCAATAAAATAAAACAAATGTAGAAACAAAACACAGAAGATACACAATACAATAGAGACACAGATTTACGTGGTTCACCTAGTGTGGGCTACGTCCACCAAAGAAATTGCCAGGTCCTTCCTTTATTATTATCCAACATATGAAGGGATACAACCTACAACAAACCCGCTGTAACTTCCTCTTCTTTCTCTCACAGTATCCTATCTTAGAATACAATATTCGCCCTCAACCATAGCCACAATACATTTCCCTCATAAAAGAGGGTTGCCTTCTAGGGTAAAAAACCCTAACATAATCTCTATCGTTAGATCTGCGACCTTATAATGAATGGTCCAGATTTACAATGAAATTACAATATACATTTGCAAGGCAATTTTTCCATTGGGGGACGTTTCCCCTGAACCCCCGCTAGGGGCCCGCTTGCCTCTAGACCCCCCAACTAGGGGGATATCCCCCCGAGACCCTGTAGAGGGGGTACCCCCCCTCTACACTCCCCCACATGGAAGAGTGTACATACTTCTGGGGTGTAAATACTTCATGGGGTACAAACATGGCTGAAAGTAAAAGAACTCTGAATTAGGAAGATAATCAGGCTCCACAACCAACAATATCCCACTTGGAGACTGATCTCAACAACTCCACCGCTACTGTATATGCTGGAATTTGAACCTTCTTGGACCTGGAAAATTTCTCATCTTCATATTCATTCTTGAAGACCAACTGAAACTGAGCAGGAACTCAATTTCTCCCTGGTTACTCCCTTTGTTAACATGTCTACAGGATTCTAGCTAGTGTGTATCTTTTCCAACTTCAAATATCCATCTTCCAAGGTGAATCGTATGAAGTGGTACCTCAATTGTATATGCTTAGTCTTCGAATGGAAGACTGAGTTCTTTACAAGATGAATGGCACTCTCACTGTCACAGTACAACCTGCTATTCTCTTGCTTCTTTCCCAATTCCTCCATAAACCTTTGTAACCAAATCATCTCTTTACTAGCCTCTATAGCAACAACATACTCTGCCTCTGTTGTTGAAAGTGCAACAACCTTTTGCACTTTTGAAATCCAACATACTGTTGTACCACCTATAGTAAACACATACCCTGTGGTACTCCTTC